>JANHAD010000273.1:0-31355 GCA_026226035.1 Clarireedia monteithiana
GCCCCGGAGTTTTTCCTTTGATTTTCGTTGAACAAGCTCTTTCCAGCTCGCTAGCAGCTAGTTCTGGCCAGGTATCGACTTTATAAGTATCCCAGGTAGAACTAGTCGAAATTGGGGGTTCTGGGAATAAGGTAGCTCTCAAAATAGCTGCTTTTCCATCAAAAGTTGACTGGTTTAAAATCGAGGGTAGTTGTCGACTCGAGTAGCTTTTAGTGTAGCTAAAAGCTTTGAAAATTGACTTCGGGTCTTTAGTCTCCAAGAAGGTATTCCAGTGGCTCCGTTTAGCATGCTTAATAGCCGAAAAGTAAAGGTTTCTAGCCTAATTCGCTATTATAGACTAGTTGATTTAGGCCAATATTCTACTTATATACTTGGGTTAGCTCCTGATTAGTGTTCAAGAGAGCTAGTTCGACTTTTATACTAGTCTCAGTTTGCAATTAGAACTTATTAGTATAAAAGGAGTATTGATTATTAGCTTGTATTAGCGTTGAGTCCCAGTGATCTAATACCTTATTCTCTTTTAATAAGCGACTAATCAGGATATTATAGAGGGTAGCCGGAGTCTAAAAGGGGAATTTGAATGGCTGTATTAGTTTCAGGCTAGCTATATTGATTAGCGGGTATATTGAACGCCTAATTCGGTCGATTTGAGTGGGCTTTAGCTTCGGCTTTGATTTAAGCTTCTTAATCCGCGGCAGGGCCGGCTGGTCGCTGTCTGAGCTTATAATGTCTTAGTGATTATCATAGTAGTTATTATAGAAGTGGCTGTTACAGTATCCCTCCCAAAGAAGCTTATAAATTGGGTGGTTTCTTGAAAGTTTAAGGGATCGAAAGGCGTATTAGTGGGTAGTGTTAGTAAGCCTAATATCCGGAGGTACTAGTGCAACTTCGATGTTTATAGCTAGTACGAGGCTAGTCTTAAATACTCTCAATATCTTCTAAAGAGTAAGGTTTTAAAGGCTGCGAAGTTGGCTATTAAAACTAATTTGTTCTTTATATTAAATTGAGGAGCTGTAATCTAAGACGCTAGCGATATAAGCGATATATAGCTGATATACAATAAAGGAAGATAAGCTGGTTTAAGTATTAGCTAGTCGACTAATTCGAAGAAAAGTTGATTTTGCTTAATTAATCTGGATTAAGATATAGTTCTTGTATTTTAGCGTGTTATCAAACTAAATCCCTAGCTACCTTACTAGCTTAGAAGAATATATAACTTCCTGATTTAATAATTTAACCGAATTAATCGCTGATTATCTAGAAAAGAAATAAATTAACTTAGTCTTTTCAAAATCAAACTCAATACTATTCGCTGTTCTAAGAGTATATAGCTTGTTAGCCTCTTTTTCCAAAGTCTCACAGTTCTTCTTTAGGCTAGTCGAGCTAGTAGCTAGCGCGATATCATCTATATAGCTCCAAACTAAGTAGCTAATAGTCAGGAAAAGATTCCTAATATAAATCAGGAATAAAATCGGATTAATTAGACTACTTTGAGGAATTCTAGTATTAATAAGTTTAAAAAACTTAATTTAATTGTTGAAGGCTAGTCTCAGTTATTAGGCTTCTAGGAAGTATCTAACCTAAGCTATAAGACTAAGTAAGACAACTACACTTCAATTATAGTATAACTCGAGAATCGAAAAAACGCGTACTTTTATCGAAATCCATCTGATCTTCATTAGCAACGACTAATTACAACCCGGCGGATTCAATAAAGCTATCAGCTTTATTGTACGGCCCGGCGCCATTGAGATATCGTCGTCGCCGCCGAAAGCTGCGATTTTTACCCTATATTGCAAAATTTTCAAAAATCTAAAAATATTAATAAAACTATCAAAAATCATTGGAATTTATCCAAATAAGTCTTATTAAGACTTAATAAGACTTTATAGACTTAATAATCCAAACTGCACTTCGGTACGACCCTTGGTTTCCGAGATATCGTCGCCGCCGTCAATTCTAGTACTTCTGGACTTTGACTTTAGCTGTCTGAACCGCCGATATTAAGACTTCGATATTAAGTATAACTTATCGGATTGTGAATAATTGAAGGGATTAAAAGCTAGAAGCGTGTCTAAGGACCCAGGACACTTGTCTAGGCCTTATAAGATATATATAGGTGATATATTGCCGGCGGTACTAGAAATAGACCCCTCAACGCCCACCAATCAAAGCCCGGTTTTCTGTACTTCTTTGGTTGTCACTGCGATCCGGTCAAGTCCGCTAGCTATACCGGATATTATAGATATTAATACTATAGATATTACTACGTCGTCGACTCTTCTTACTACTCTTCAGTTCAACCCTAATATTAATTTATTTGACCTTTCAGACGTTATAAGCTCGGACTTTCTTGCTAAACCTACCTCTAGAACTACTATTGGACCTGGCAGAATCCTTTTCCGCCTTCTTAAACGAAACAACCCTTTTACTCTGGAAAGGACTAATAAAGTCTTTAAATCCAACTTTTACTAAACTGCTACTAATAACTTAGCTAATAAACTAATCTTAGAAGCTCGGGACTTATTAGTCAAAGTTTATATTCTGACCGACTTCTGCGATAAACAAAGTTAAATTCTCGACTTAATCGAAGTGTTCCGCGACTATACCGAATACAGAAAGGTTAAAAAAATCACTGATCAGCTAGCCTCTCAAGTTAATAACCTCGAATATACTACTTGGAAGGTCGAAGCTTAGGCTAAAACTAAAACTACTGCGACTAAGCCCCCGGCGACCCTTCCGGTAACCCCTGCTGTCTCGACGACTCAGTCCGCACTAGTTTAGCCCTTATTTACTAACATTGCTGCTATTGGTGCCTTTGAGGCTAATACTAAATAGTAGACAATCTAGGCTAAGGCTAAGTCTAAAGCTAAGCCAAAGCCTTTAAATTGTCTTATTTTGATTTATAATATTTTATTACTCTTTTTAACTCTCTCTGTTTGCAACTTAATTAATAAAGCTTTTGAGGCTAAAAAAGTTAAAGGCTTTGTTATATCAATTATTATTAGTATAACTAATAAAAAGAACTTTATTTTAACAACTACTTTACTATATATCACTGATTTTCTTATTGAAAAGCTTAATATTTAAAAGGGCTTAATTAACTTTAAGTCAATTTAAAAGAATAAGCTTTAATACAAAGTAGTGTTTTATAAGATCTCTACCGCTAACTTTAATACCTTGGAAGATATAGAATTAGTCTTAAAAGAGTTTAAAACCTTTAATTTATTCTTCAATCTTAAACTAATTAGTACCTCTTATTAGCTGTTTTTAGAAGCTAATCGAGTAGCTAAAAGAGCTAGTTTAATGATAGTTTTATTTAAAACTAGTAAAGAAGTAGACAAATATATAAGAAATCGCGTTTATATCGCTGAAATATTAGTTAGAGCCGAGAAGTTACTTAATATAGCTAAGTCGACTTAATGTCTTAAGTGTTAAGGATTTGGTTATACAACTTAATTCTGCAAACAATAAGCTAAATACAACTTATATGTAGAGCCTTATATAACCTCCTAGTATTCTTGTAATGTTTATAGTACTTATAGTAAAATCTATTTTTACTTAGTACTAAAGTATATTAACTGCTTCTAATCCTACACTAGCAACTCAAAGCTATACAAGGTTTATAAAGTAATAAAAAGAACTTTAATATTTAGATCGGAATATATCACTTGATTAGTTAGTTGATCTTTAAATTAGATTTTCAAATTATCATAACTTTTTTTAATATCAACTCAAACTCGATATTAAACTTAATATCGGCTTAAAATCCGATATTAAGTTTAATATTATCTTAATATTATATAATTAAGCTTATTTAGCTTAATATTTTCCTTAATACTATGAAAATCGGATTCGGAGTTTAATACTTTTTTATTGTTTATTATCTTTATTTCCTTTACTAGAGTTAGACTTTTAATATCACTTACTATATATAATATTGTATATACTTAACCTTTATTTATATATACATCTAGCCGCTAGCGGGTTAGCTGCTAGCCGACTTACTATAGTCTCAGACTTATACAGGTTGTTAAAATGAATAAAAAAAAAAAAAAAAAAAAAAAAAAAAAAAAAGACTAAGTAAGAGTTTTAGCTCTTTTAAAATAATAAGTAGTTGGTTTTTAGATATATAATTGAAAGCCTTTTTAATATTAAAGAATAAAACTAAAGTCTTAAGCTTATTTATATAATCTTCTTTAATTTTATTTACTAATAATAATACTATATTAACTACAAACTTTTTTAATTTACTTCCAATTTAAAAGTTGTATAACAAAGTGCTAGTTTTAACTAAGTAACTTAATCTCTTTACTAGTATTCTCTTATTAATTTTCCTAAAGTAGTTTAATAGTAATATTACTTTATAAGTTTTAGAAATTAAATAATTAAGTTTTTTTAGCTTTTTGAAAATAGCTTTTATTACTTAGTACTAGCAAGTTAGATAGTATCTGAAATTGATAAAAAGGTTGAAGACTTTATAAAATAAGTTAGAAATAGTTTGATAAACTTTAATAATAATTTCCTAGTTAATTTCGTTTAGCTTCGAAGTTTTTCTTTTGATTTTCGTTAAGTAAGCTTTTTCTAGCTTATTAACAGTTAGTTCCAACTAAGTATCAACTTTATAAATATCCTAAGTAAAGCTAATTGAAATTAAAGGCTTTGGAAACAAAGTAGCTTTCAAAATAACTACTTTTCTATTGAAAGTTAACTAGTTTAAAATTGAAGGGAGATTTCGATTTAAGTAGCTTTTAATATAATTAAAAGCTTTGAAAATTGATTTCAGGTTTTTAGTTTTTAAGAAAGTATTCTAGTAACTCTATTTAGTATATTTGATAGTTGAAAAGTAGAGGTTTCTAACTAAGTTATAATTTTGACTTTAACTTTTACTTCTTTATATTTTTAATATCGATTTTTATAATTCCTTTAGCTTAGAGGTTTACTAAGACTTAGTTTGTAGTTTAGGCTTTATTCTTAAAATCGTACTAGTCGCTGCTAGCTCGATTAATCGCGTTAGCTTAGAAAAGATATTTTTAAAAAAAGTTATATTTAATATTTCAAGATTTAACTTGGTTCTTATAATTTCTAGAAAGTCTTAATTGAGAACTAAACTTTTTTTAGCTAAATCAACTAGCTTGTCTTTAAATAGATCTTAATTAGTCTTCTTAATATCAAAGAATTAAAGTGGATTTAAATAGTTTTGAAAACTTAAGTTTTTGATTATAAAGAAGATCGAATAATAATTTAAGTTTAAACTGTCTAGTACTTACTAGTTATCTATATACCTTGCTACTTTTGAAGTAATAAATATTAGATTTAAAACTAAAGAGCTAGAACTTTAAAAGAAGGTTTTAGCTTTAACTTTATTTAAAAGTTCAAAGTTATTATCTTTAATCTAGCTAATTAATTAGGTTTCAGCTTAAGTATTAACTACTAAGAAGTTCTATTAAAGATAATAAGTATTAAAATTCTTTAGAATAAATAAATTATTTAAGATAGTTTTTAGAAATAAGCTTCTTTCAACTATTTTAACTCTCTCACTTTCTTATTAGTTAGTTTTATTGTAAATATTAACTATCTCAAGTATATTAATTTCTTAGTTTAGTTAAATTATTAATAAGTCTAAATCTAAATTATCTGGTGTTAGTATTACTTCAATCTCAAGAACTTTTAAAATATATATTAAAGTTTAAGGTTTAAATTCGCAAGTTGATATTAAGAGCTAGTTGAAGTTGAAGTAGAATATAAATTAGCTTTGAAGGTAATTCTAGTTCTTAGTTATAATCTAAAGCTCTTAGATTATTAATAAGTTAATTTTTAACTTGATAATAAAGTTAAGAACTACTTTAATCTTTAATAAACTTTTATTGAGATTTACTTATAATACTTAAATATTCTAGTTATTTATAAACTAATATTAACTTTTTTTATTATCTTATATACTTTATACGATTTTGAGTTACTAGTATAAGGTTAGAAACAATTATAATACTTTAAAGTTAAGTGAGAATAAACTTTTTTATAGATATTATAGATATTATAAAAATATTAAGAGGTTAAGTGAAATTCTATATATAAATTATATTTAGCTTAGTGTTAGTAAAATTAGATTATATATTTAAATTCTTAATATTTAATATACTAAATTGACTTTATTATATTTAATAATTTCTTAGTTTTAATTAATATTTCTATAATATAAACTTAATTCTTTATATACTTCTTAACCTTCTTATTAGTTTTGAAAGAAACTATTATTAATTCGATTTATTTAATTATATAATTAGCTTTTAAAAAGAGCTAATAAAAAGTTCTAATTAGTTTAAAGTTAAAGAAGAAATTGAAGATTTTTATTTCTTCTAGAACTAGTCTTATACTTTTAAAAGTATTGAAGTTGTTTGTAGAGATTTTATATAATATTACTTTATATTAAAATTCGTTCTTTTAAATAATTTTAAAATTAATTAGATTTTTCTAAATATCAAGCTTCTTAATTAAGAAATCAATAGTAAAAGAAGGTGTAGTAATTAATACTAAGTTCTTTTTATTAGTAGTATTAGTAATAGTTGAAATAACTAAACCTTTAATTTTTTTAATTTTAAAAGCTTTATTTATCGAATTACAAATAAGAAGAGTAGAAAAAAAAGTTGGAATATTATAGATTAGAATAAGTCGATTTTATAGTTTAAACTTAATCTAGAGTTTAGTTTTAAGCTTAATAGTTATCTATTCAAAAGCCTTAAAGGCTTTAGTAGTAGCGATGTTAGTAAAGATAATTTAAGTTGAATTTTAAACGATTTTCGTTATTTTTAATATTAGTTGAATTTTTAGAATAGTGAGGGTTACTAAGAGAGTTGTTGAAAGTATAATCTTTATAGTTTTTAGCTAAGAGAGCTTAGAAGTTTAAGCTTTAATTTAGTAAATAATATACTTTAGATTATTAATCTAAGAGGTTAATTAGTTGATAACTTTTTTAACCTTTTTAAATTTAATATAGTTTCTAAAAACTTTGATTAAGTTCAAGATTTAAATCTATTTAGTTTAAGAATCAATTATTATATAAATCTTAATTAAAAAATCTCGAGCTTTTAAAATTAGTTTATTTGAAAAGTTATTAGTAAGAGTTTAAAAAAGGTTGAATTTCAAGACTTTATTAATTTAGTTTGAAGTAAAAAGATTATCTTATTTAAGAAGGCGGAGTGGAATTCTATTAAAGCTAATAACTATATTAAATGTAAATCTTATAAAAGAGTTTAAGTTTAAAATATTGGAAAAGCTAAATAAATCAATATTAAGATAGAATCGAAGAGTTGCTAGAAGTGATAATAAGATAATAATATTTATAGTATTATTTATAATAAGAAGGCTAAATCTAATAGTTATAGTTATTAAGAAAGTAATTAAGAAGAAGCTAGTTTGAATAATATTCTAATTATTAGTTAAAGTTAAAAGAGTAGTTATTTTAAATACTTTTAATATTAAAATTGATATCTTACTTTTTAAAAGGTGTATTGATATTAGAAAAGCTTTTATAAACTTTTAGATAATCTTTTTATCAATTTTTAAAACTTAATTTTTTAATATTATCTTAATATTATTTTAAATCTATAATTTATATTTAATATTATCTTAATATCAAACTATTTGAAAATATCAAAAGTAGTAACAACGACGATATCTTAAGAAAAGGGGGTTGTATTAATATATAGTTTAGATTATTAAGTTTATAAAGTTTTATTAAGTTTTAATAAGATTTAATAGTAATATTTTTAATAAGTTTTATTACTTTTATTAATATTTTTATATTTTAAGGTTTTTAATAAAAATTTGAAGATATAAAGTAAAATCTATAAAATCGATAATAACAACGATATTTTAATAATACTAGATTATATAATAAAGTTAATTACTTTATTAAATTCACTATATTATAATTAATAAAAGTATTGAAAAATTAAGTCGATTTAAATAAGAATTCGTCTTTTTTTTCAATGAAAGTTAATGTCGGATTTTAGTTATCAAGTTTAGCTTTTTACTAGTATTTGCTTTAGCTAGTTTATTTACTATTTCATTCTTGTCGACGTTGTAATAGCTAGAAACTTCACTTAGTTTAATATCTATAAAACTAAGTTATATACTCAAACTTTTGATATTTAAGATATTAAGTAAATTTAGTTATATTTAATAGCTTCTTAACTTTAATAAAGATTCTAGTAATATAAACGCGATTTCAGATATATCTATTTACTTCTTTATTAGTTTTAAAGGAGATTATTATTGAACTGGCTCTTTTAACTACTTAGTTGACTTTTGAGGATAGTTAATAAAAGGTATTAATTAATTTAAAGTTAAAAGTTATATTGAAGATTTTAAACTTTTTTTTTTTTTTTTTATTTATTTTTACAACTTATATAAGTTTAAGACTATAATAGGTTGGCTAGCGGCTAACCCGCTAGCAGCTAGGTATATATATAAGGTTTAAGTATATATAATATTATATATAATAAAGAGATATTAAGAGTCTAGCTTTGAATAAGAAAATAATAATAAAAATAATATAATTATAATCTATAATTTGAGAATTGAAAAAATATATACTTTTATTAAAATCTATCTAATCTTCATTAATAACAACTAATTACAACTTAGCGGATTTAATAAAGTTATTAGTTTTATTATATAGTTTAACACTATTAAGATATTATTGTCGTTGTCGAAAGTTGCGATTTTTACTTTATATTAGAGAATTTTCATCGAAATCTAAAAATCTAAAAACATTAATAAAATATTTAAAAGTTATCGAAAATATTCTAAATAAGTTTTATTAAGACTTAATAAAACTTTGTAGACTTAATAGTTTAAACCGCACTTTAATACAATTCTTAGTTCTTAAGATATCGTTGTTATTATCAATTTTGATATTTTTAAATATCGACTTTAATTATTTAAACTATTGATATTAAGATTTCGATATTAAGTATAACTTAGTGAATTGAGAATAATTGAAGGGATTAAAAGCTAGAAGTGTGTTTAAAAGCTAAAAGCACTTATTTAAACTTTATAAGATTTATATAAATAATTTGTTATTATCGAATCTTAGAATAAACCCTTTAATATCTATTAATTAAAGCTTAGTTTCTCTCTTTTCTTTAGCTGTTACTACGATTCGGTTAAGTCTACTAATTATACTATATAATATAAATATTACTATATTGCTAACTCTTCTTATTACCTTCTAATTTAACTTTAATATTAATTTATTTAGCCTTTCGAATATTATAAACTCAGACTCTTTTATTAGACTTACTCTTGAAACTATTACTAAACTTAGTAAAATCCTTTTCTGTCTTTTTAAATAAATTAACTCTTTTATTTTAAAAGAGATTAATAAAGTCTTGAAATCTAATCCTCTTTAAACTACTACTAATAATTTAGCTAATAAACTAATCTTAGAAGCTTAGAACTTATTAATCAAAGTTTATATTATAATTAAGTTTTATAATAAATAGACTTAAATATTAAATTTAATTGAGGTTTTCCACGATTATATTAAATTTAGTAAAATTAAGAAAGTTATAAACTAATTAGTATTTTAAATTAATAACCTCGAATATATTATTTAAAAGGTTGAAGTCTAGGCTAAGACTAAGATCTAAATTAAACTCTTAGCAACCTTTTTAGTAACTTCTACTATTTTAGTAATTTAGTTTACAAAATTAGTTAAGACTATTTAGAATCTAACTTAACTTTTATTTGTTAATATTATTATTACTAAAACTTTTAAAGCTTCTAATAAATAGTATATAATCTAAGCTAAGACTAAACTTAAATAGTAGTTTAAGCTAAAACCTTCAAATTATTTTATTTTGATTTATAATATTTTATTACTCTTTTTCACTCTTTTAATTTACAACTTAATTAATAAAGTTTTTAAAGTTAAGAAAATTAAAAGCTTTATTATATTAGTTATTATTAAGTAACTAATAAAAAGAATCTTATTATAATAATTATCTTACTTTATATAACCGACTTCTTAATTAAAAAGTTTAATATTTAAAAGGATTTAATTAATTTTAAATCAATTTAAAAAGATAAGCTTTAGTTTAAAGTAATATTTTATAAAATCTTTACTATTAACTTTAATACTTTAGAAGGTATAAAACTAGTTTTAAAAGAGCTTAAAACCTTCAATACTACTTTGAACTTTAAACTAATTAATACTTTTTATTAACTGTTTTTAAAAGCTAACCGAGTGACTAAGTAAGTTAAATCTATTATAATCTTATTTAAAACTAGTAAGAAAGTCGATAGATATATCTAGAATCGGATTTATATCGCCGGAATCTCAGTTAGAGTTAAGAAGCTACTTAATATAGTTTTTTTTTTTTTTATTTATTTTAACAACCTTTTTTTTTTTTTTTTTTTTTTATTTATTTTAACAACTTGTATAAGTCTAAGACTATAGTAAGTCGGTTAGCAGTTAGTCTGTTAGCGGCTAGGTATATATATAAAGGTTAAGTATATATAATATTATATATAATAAGTGATATTAAGAGTCTAATTTTAATAAAGGAAATAAAGAGAGTGAATAAAATAAAAGTATTAAACTTTGAATTCGATTTCTTAATATTAAGAAAAATATTAAGCTAAATAAACTATTTATATAATATTAAGATAATATTAAACTTAATATCGGATTTTGAACTAATATTAAGATAATATTAAACTTAATATTGGATTTTTAAACTAGTATTAAAGAAAGTTGTAATAATTTAAAAGTTTAATTTAAAGATTAGTTAACTAATTAAATAATATATTCTAATTTAAATATCAAAGTTCTTTTTATTATTTTATAAACTTTATATAGTTTTAAATTACTAATATAAGATTAGAAGTAGTTAATATACTTTAATACTAAATATAAATAGACTTTACTATAAGTACTATAGATATTATAAAAGTGTTGAAAGGTTATATATAGTTTAGTGTATAAACTGTATTTAATTTAATATTTATAGAACTAAGTTGTATATTTAAAATCTTGATATTTAAGATATTAAATAAACTTAGTTATATTTAACAACTTCTTAACTCTAACTAAGATTTCAACAATATAAATACGATTTCTTATATACTTATTTACTTCTTTATTAGTTTTAAAAGAGATTATAATAGATTTGACTTATTTAATTGCTTAGTTAACTTTCGAGGATAACTAATAAAGAGTGTTAATTAGTTTGAAATTTAAAGTAGTATTAAAAGTTTTAAGCTCTTTTAAAACTAATTCTATACTTTTTAAGATATTAAAGTTAGTAGTAAAGATCTTATAAAATATTATTTTATATTAAAGTTTATCTTTTTAAATTGATTTAAAATTAATTAAATTCTTTTAAATATTAAGCTTCTTAATTAAGAAGTCAGTTATATAAAGTGAAGTAGTTATTATAATAAAGTTTTTCTTATTAGTTGTATTAATAATAACTAAGACTACTAAGCTTTTAACTCTTTTAATTTTAAAAACTTTATTAATTAAGTTGTAAATAGTAAAAGTGAAGAAGAGTAATAAAATATTATAAATCAAGATAAATCGATTTATAGATTTTAACTTAAGCTATTATTTAGGTTTAGCTTTAGTTTAGACTATTTACTATTTAGTATTAACTTTAAAAGCCTTAATAGTAGTAATATTAGTAAATAAAAGTTAAGGTGGATTTTTTACTAACTAAGTTGCTGAGATAACAAAGGTTACTAGAAGGGTTATTAGAAGTTTAGTTGTAATAGTTTTAGTTTTAACTTAAACTTCGACTTTCTGAGTAGTATATTCAAAGTTATTGATTTACAAAGCTAATTAGTTAGTTACTTTTTTGATTTTATTGAATTTAGTATAATCGCGGAATATTTCAATTAAATTAAAAATTTAGCTTTATTTATTATAAAAGTTAGTTAAAATATAAACTTTGATTAATAAATCTTAGACTTTTAAAATAAACTTATTAGTAGAGTTATTATTAGTAGTTTAGATAATAATAAACTTCAAGTTTTTATTAATTTCTTTTAAAGTGAAAAGGTTAGTCTATTTAAAAAAGTGGAATAAGATTCTACTAAGTTTAATTGTAATAATATTAAGAGTAGATCTAATAAGAGAGTTCGAGTTTAAAATATTTAAAAAGCTAGATAAATTAATATTCAAATAGAATTTGAAAGTTATTAAAAGTGATAGTAAGGTAGTAATATTTATATTAATATCTATAATATTTAGTATAATTAGTAAACTTAATCAGATTATAATAATAGTTGAAGAAGAAGAGAGAGAAATTAAATTTTAATTAATAGATATTGAAAAGTCTATTTTAAGATCTAATAATAATAAACTATTTATATAGGTTTTATAAGATTTAAACAAATACTTTTAGCTTTTAAATATATTTTTAACTTTTAATCCTTTTAATTATTACTAATTCACTAAATTGTATTTAATATCGAAATCTTAATATTAACAGTTTAGATAATTAAAGTCGATATTTAGAAGTATTAAAATTAATAATAACAATAATATTTCGAGAACTCGAAAGTATATTAATATACTAGTTACTTTATTAAGTTTATAATATTTTATTAAATCTTAATAAGATTTATTTAAATAATTTTCAATAATTTTTAATATTTTTATTAATATTTTTAGATTTTTGGATTTCAATGAAAATTCTTTAATATAAAGTAAAAATCGCAACTTTCAATAATAATAATAATATCTTAATAATACTAAATTATATAATAAAGTGAATAGTTTTATTAAATTCGCTGAGTTGTAGTTAGTTGTTATTAATAAAGATTAGATAGATTTTAATAAAAATACACGTTTTTTTCAATTTTTAAATATATTGATTTTAATAATCTATATAAGTCTAAAACTATAATAAGTTAATTAGTAGTTAGTTCGCTAGCAGCTAAGTATATATATAAAGGTTAAATATATATAATATTATATATAATAAGTGATATTAAGAGTTTAACTTTAATAAAAGAAATAAAGAGAGTGAATAAAATAAAAATATTAAACTTTAAATCCGATTTCCTAATATTAAAGAAAATATTAAATTAAATAAACTATTTATATAATATTAAGATAATATTAAACTTAATATCGAATTTTAAACTAATATTAAAATAATATTAAACTTAATATCAGATTTTTAAGCTAGTATTAAAGAAAGTTGTAATAATTTGAAAATCTAATTTAAAGATTAATTAATTAATTAAATAATATATTCTAGTTTAAATATTAAAGTTCTTTTTATTACTTTATAAACTTTATATAACTTTGAGTTGTTAGTATAAGATTAAAAGCAGTTAATATATTTTAATACTAAGTGTAAATAGACTTTATTATAAATATTATAGATATTATAAAAGTATTAAAAGGTTATATATAGTTTGATATATAAACTGTATTTAGTTTAATATTTATAGAATTAAGTTATATATTTAAAGTTTTAATATTTAAAATATTAAGTAAACTTAATTATATTTAATAGTTTCTTAACTTTAACTAAGATTTCAATAATATAAACGCGATTTCTTATATATTTATTTACTTCTTCGCTAGTTTTAAAAAAGATTATAATAGATTCGACTTACTTAGTCACTTAATTAACTTTTAAAGATAGCTAATAAAAAGTATTAATTAGTTTAAGATTCAAAGTAATATTAAAAATCTTAAGCTCTTTTAAAACTAATTTTATATTTTTTAAAATATTAAAGTCGATAGTAAAGATCTTATAAAATACTACTTTATATTAAAGTTTATCTTTTTAAATTGATTTAAAATTAATTAAATTCTTTTAAATATTAAACTTCTTAATTAAAAAGTCGATTATATAAAGTAAAATAGTTGTTATAATAAAGTTTTTCTTATTAATTATATTAATAATAGTTGAGATTACTAGATTTTTAACTTCTTTAATTTTAAAAGCTTTATTAATTAAGTTGTAGATAATAAAAGTAAAGAAGAATAATAAAGTATTATAAATTAAAATAAATCGATTTATAAACTTTAGTTTAGATTACTATTTAGACTTAATTTTAATTTAGACTATCTATTATTTAATATTAGTTTTAAAAGCTTTAATAGTAGTGATATTAGCGAATAAGAGTTAAAGCGGATTTTTTACTAGTTAAGTTACTAAGATAGTAAAGGTTATTAAAAAGGTTATTAAGAGCTTAGTTATAATAGTTTTAATTTTAACTTAAGCTTTAACTTTCTAAATAGTATATTTAAAGTTGTTGATTTATAAAGCTAATTAATTAATTACTTTTTTAACTTTATTAAATTTAATATAATTATAAAATACTTCAATTAAGTTAAGAATTTAGCTTTGTTTATTATAAAAGTTAGTTAAAATATAAACTTTGATTAATAAGTTCTAGACTTTTAAAATAAATTTATTAACAGAGTTATTATTAGTAATCTAAATAATAATAGATTTCAAGTTTTTATTAATCCTTTTTAAAATAAAGAGGTTAATTTATTTAAGAAGGCGAAATAGGATTTTATTAAATTTAGTTGTAATAGTATTAAAAGTAAGTCTAATAAGAAGATTTAAGTTTAAAGTATTTAAGAAGTTAAATAAGTTAATATTTAAATAGAATTTAAAAGTTGTTGAGAGTAATAACAAGATAGTAATATCTATATTAATATTTATAATATCTAGTATAGTTAGTAGATTTAATTAGATTGTAGTAATAGTTAAAGAAAAAGAGAGAGAAACTAAGTTTTAATTAATAGATATTAAAAAGTCTATTTTAGAATCTAATAATAATAAACTATTTATATAGATTTTATAAAGTTTAAACAAATACTTTTAGCTTTTAAATATACTTTTAGCTTTTAATCTCTTTAATTATTACTAATTTACTAAGTTATATTTAATATCGAAGTTTTAATATTAATAGTTCAAATAGTTAAAGTCGATATTTGAAAGTGTTAGAATTGATAGCAACAACGATATCTCAAGAACTTGAAGATATACTAATATACTAATTATTTTATTAAGTTTATAATATCTTATTAAGTTTTAATAAAATTTATTTAAATGATTTTCAATGATTTTTAATATTTTTATTAATATTTTTAGATTTTTAGATTTCAATGAAAATTCTTTAATATAAGGTAAAAATCGCGACTTTCAATAATAATAATAATATCTTAATAGTACTAGATTATATAATAAAGTGGATAATTTTATTAAATCTACTAAGTTGTAATTAGTTGTTATTAATAAAGATTAAATAGATTTTAATAAAAGTATATATTTTTTTTAATTCTTAAGTATATTAATTTATACTTAATATAGTTAAGTTGACTTAGTATTTAAAATATCAAGGATTTAGATATATAATTCAATTCTACAAATATTAAACTAAGTGTAGTTTATATACCAAGTTATATATAACTTTCTAACATTTTTATAATATCTATAATACTTATAATAAAGTCTGTTTATATTTAGTATTAAAGTATATTAATTGTATTTAATTCTATATTAGTAACTTAAAGCTATATAAGGTTTATAAAGCGATTAAAAAGATTTTAGTATTTAGACTAGAATATATTATCTAATAAATCAACTAATTAAATTAGATTTTTAAATTATTATAACTTTTCTTAATATTACTTAAAATCTGATATTAAGTTTAATATCAGTTTAAAATCCGATATTAAGCTTAATATTATCTTAATATTATATAATTAAGTTTATTTAGTTTAATATTTTCCTTAATATTATAGAAATCGAATTTGAAGTTTTAATATTTTTATTATTTTTATTATTATTTCCTTTACTAAAGTTAGACTCTTAATATTATTTATTATATATAATATTATATATACTTAACCTTTATATATACATTTAGCCGCTAGTGGGTTAACTGCTAACCGACTTATTATAGTCTCAGACTTATACAAATCGTTAAAATAAATAAAAAAAATATATATATAAAAATAATAGTAATATCTTTAAAACTTCGAATTTAAAATTACAATATTAAAGAAAATATTAAGTTGAATCAACCTAATTATATAATATTAAGATAGTATTAAATATTAAATATCTTAATATTATATATTAAACTAGTATTAAGTTTTTTTTTTTTTTTTTTTTTTATTTATTTTAACGACTTATATAAGTTTTAGATTATAGTAAGTCGGTTAGTAGTTAATCTGCTAGTAGTTAGATATATATAATATATTAAGTATATAAAATACTATATATAATAAAAAGATATTAAGAGTCTAACTCTATTTAAAAAAATAATAATAATAATAACATTTGAACTTCAAATTTAAACTTATAATATTAAGGAAAATATTAAGCTAAACTAGCTTAATTATGTAATATTAAAATAATATTAAATATTAAATATCCTAATATTATATATTAAGTTAGTATTAAGCTTAATAATAATAATTTGATAATCTAATTTGATTAGTAAGCAATTTAGAGGTTAAATAACTAGGTTAAATAATATTTCCAAATATAAATCTTAGTTTTATAAAGAAATTCGAAAGTAGCTTTAATACTAAGTTTAGTATCTAATAAAAAAAGAAGGTTAAAGTAATATATATTTAAAGAGTTTTTAAGTTTTATTTTAGTGTTAGCTAGTAAGCGATAACTAATAAGAAGGTATTTAAAAGTCTTCTTTTTATTATATTTATATTTATTATTACTAGTTAAATCGAGTCGATATATATAAGCTTTGAAGTAGTTGTAGCTTAGCTTTAATTAATAAAAAGTGTTAACTATAACTTACTTAATTTTAAAGAGGATTATTAGTTTAGATCTAAATATTAATTTATATATTAAAGTATAATTAATCTCAAAATCGATATATTTAAGTTTAGTTTTTATTTAATTTAATACTAATTCTTATTCTTAGATTTTAATTCTTTTAATACTAATATCTAAATAAATAAAACTAATTATATAAAAGTCTAGCTCTTCGCTAATATTTACTTTAACTAGTTTATCTGCTATTTCATTTTTATTGATATTGTAATAATTGAGAATCTAAGCTAATTTGATATTAGTATTTTTATTAACTATTTAAATACTAACTTTGTATATTCTTATTAGTTGTTTTTAACTTAGGTTATTGTTTAGCAACTAAAGTTTAAGTAAAGTAACTTAATTATTATTATATATTATATATTCTTAGTTTAACTAAGTTAATTAGTTTGCTAATTTGATAATCTAAATAATTCCTTCTAGTTCGCTATTGTAAACTAGCTGATTTAAGCTAATATTCTATTTATATATTCGGATTAACTTTTAATTAGTATCTAAAAAAGCTAAACTAACTTCTATTTTAATCTTAGTTTATAATTAGAATCTATTAATATAAAAGAAGTATTAATTATAAACTTATATTAATATTAAATCTTAGTAGTTTAAAACTTTATTTTCTTTAGAAAAACTACTAATCTGAATATTAAAAAGGCTAGCAAGATTCTAAGAAAGGAATTTAAATAGCTATATTAATTTTAAGCTAGTTATATCAATTAGTAAATATATTAACTACTTAATTCAATCGATTTAAATTAGCTTTAACTTTAACTTTATCTTTAACTTCTTAATCTGTAGTAAAATTAACTAGTTGCTATTTAAACTTATAATATTTTAGCTTTCTTAATAACTATTATAATAGTTATTATAATTATAATAACTTTCTCAAAGAAGCTTATAAATTAAATAGCTTTTTAAAAGTTTAAAAGATTGAAAAGTATATTAGTAGATAATATTAACAAGTTTAATATCTAGAAGTATTAATATAACTTCGATATTTATAATTAAAGTAAGATTAGTTTTAAATACTTTTAATATCTTTTAAAAAGTAAAATTCTAAAAACTACAAAATTAACTTTTAAAACTAACTTATCTTTTATATTAAATCGAGGAGCTATAATTTAAAATGTTAATAATATAAGTAATATATAGTTAATATATAATAAAAGAGAATAAACTAGTTTAAATATTAACTAATCAACTAATTTAAAAGAAAGTTGATTTAGTTTAACTAATTCAAATTAAAATATAATTCTTGTATTTTAATATATTATTAAACTAAATTCCTAGCTACTTTACTAGCTTAGAAAGGTATATAACTTATTAGTTTAATAGTTTAACTAAATTAGTTATTAAACTTTTAAAAAAGAAATAGATTAGCTTAGTTTTTTCAAAGTTAAACTTGATATTATTTATTATTTCAAGAGTATATAACTTGTTAACCTTTTTTTTTAGAGTCTTACAATTCTTCTTAATATTAGTTAAACTAGCTATTAATACAATATTATTTATATAACTTTAAATCGAGCAACTAATAATTAAGAAGAGATTTTTAATATAAATTAAGAATAAAATCAAACTAATTAAGCTACTTTAGAGAATTTTAATATTAATAAGTTTGAAAAACTCAATTTGATTATTAAAAGTTAATTTTAACTATTTAACTTTTAAAAAGTAATTAACTTAAATTATAAGATTAAGTAAGAGTTTTAGTTTTTTTAAAATTATAAGTAGTTAGTTTTTAAATATATAATCGAAAGCCTTTTTAATATCAAGGAATAAAATTAATATTTTTAATTTATTTATATAATTTTCCTTGATTTTATTTTCTAATAATAGTATTATATCAATTACAAACTTTTTCAACTTACTTTTAATTTAAGAGTTATATAGTAGAATATTAATTTTAGTTAAATAGTTTAATCTCTTTGCTAGTATCTTCTTATTAACCTTCTTAAAGTAATTTAATAGTAATATTATTTTATAAACTTTAGAAATTAAATAATTAAGCTTTTTTAATTTTTTAAAAATAGTTTTTATTACTTAGTGTTAGTAAGTTAAATAGTATTCGAAATTGATAAAAAGTTTGAAGACTTTTAAAATAAATTAAAAATAGTTTAATAAACTTTAGTAATAATTTCCTAGTTAATTCTATTTAACTCTAAAGTTTTTTCTTTGATTTTCGTTGAACAAGCTCTTTCTAGCTCGCTAATAACTAGTTTAGACTAAGTATTAACTTTATAAAAATCTTAAGTAGAACTAATTGAGATTGAAAGTTTTAAGAATAAAGTAGCTTTTAAAATAACTACTTTTTTATCGAAAGTTGACTAATTTAAAATTAAAGGTAGTTAACAATTTAAATAGCTTTTAGTATAATTGAAAACTTTAAAAATTGACTTTAGATTTTTAATCTTCAAGAAAATATTCTAATAGCTTTATTTAATATATTTAATAGCTGAGAAATATAAGTTTCTAACTAAGTTATAATTTTAACTTTAACTTTTTTACTTTTTTAATATTATTTTATATAGTTCTTTTAACTTGAAAGTCTATTAAAGTTTAACTTTTAATTTAAGCTTTATTCTTAAAATTATACTAATTACTACTAACTCGATTAATTATATTAGTTTGAAAGAAATATTCTTAAAATAAATAATATTTAGTATTTCAAAGTTTAATTTAATTCTTATAACTTCTAAAAGGTTTTAGTTGAAAACTAAGCTTTTTTTAGTTAAATCAACTAGCTTGTCTTTAAATAAGTTTTAATTAACTTTCTTAGTATTAAAGAATTGAAATAGATTTAAGTAGCTTTGATTTGATTTTAGATTTTTAATTATAAAGAAAATTAGATAGTGATTTAAGCTTATACTATTTAATACTTACTAATTATTTATACACCTTGCTACTTTTAAAGTAATAAGTGTTAGATCTAAGATTGAAAAGCTAATATCTTAAAAAAAAGTTTTAACTTTAATTTTATTTAAAAGTTCAAAGTTATTATCTTCAATTTAATTAACTAATCGAGTTCTAATTTAAATATTAGTTGTTAAGAAATTCTATTAAAAGTAATAAATGTTGAAGTTATTTAAAATAAGCGAGTTAATTGAAATAGCTTTTAAAAACAAGTTTCTTTCAACTATTTTAAACTTTTTACTTTCTTACTAATTAGTTTTATTATAAATATTAACTATTTCGAATATATCGACTCTTTAATTTAATTAGACTATTAATAAGTTTGAATTCGAATTATCTAGTATTAATATTACTTTAATCTTAAGAATTTTTAAAGTATATATTAAAATTCGAGATTTGAATTTACAGATTAGTATTAAAAACTAATTGAAGCTGAAGTAAATTATAAACTAACTTTGAAAGTAGTTCTAATTCTTAATTATAATTTAAAGCTCTTAGATTATTAATAAATTAATTTTTAACTTAATAGTAAAGTTGAGAGTTATTTTAGTTTCTAATAAACTTTTATTAAGATTTATTTATAATACTTAAATATCTTAATTATTTATAAATTTATATTAAATCTCTTTATAATCTTATATACTTTATATAATTTAGAATCGCTAGTATAAAGTAGTAAGTAGTTATAGTATTTTAAAGTTAAATAAAAATAAACTTTTTTATAAATATTATAAATATTATAAAAATATTAAAAAGTTAAATAAAGTTTTATATATAAATTATATTTAATTTAATATTAATAAAATTAAATTATATATTTAAATTTTTAATATTTAATATATTAAATTAACTTTATTATATTTAATAATTTCTTAATTTTAATTAATATTCTTATAATATAAACTTAGTTTCTTATATATCTCTCAACTTTCTTACTAGTTTTGAAGGAGACTACTACTAATTTAACTTGCTTAACTATGCGATTAGTTTTTAAAGAAAGTTAATAAGAAGTTCTAATTGATTTAAAATTAAAAGAAGAATTGAAAGTCTTAATTTCTTTTAAAACTAATCTTATACTTTTAAAAGTATTAAAGTTGCTTGTAAAGATCTTATATAATACTACTTTATATTAAAGTTTATTCTTTTAAATAGTTTTAAAATTAATAAGATTTTTCTAAATATCAAGTTTCTTAATTAAGAAATTAATAATATAAAGAAGTATAGTAATTAAAACTAAGTTTTTCTTATTTATAATATTAATAATAATCGAGACTATTAAGTTTTTAACTCTTTTAACTTTAAAAGCTTTATTTATCAAATTGCGAATAAAAAAAGTAAAGAAGAGAGTTAGAATATTATAAATTAGAATAAATCGATTTTATAATTTAAACTTAGTTTAAAGCTTAACTTTAAATTTAACAATTATCTATTTAGAAGCTTTAAAGGTTTTGATAATAATAATATTAGTGAAGGTAATTTAAATTAGATTTTAAATAATTTTCATTATTTTTAATATTAACTAAGTTTTTAAAATAGTAGAAGTTATTAAAAAGGTTATTAAAAATATAGTTTTTATAATTTTTAACTAGAAGAGTTTAAAGGTTTAAACTTCAACTTAGTAAATAGTATATTTTAAATTATTAATCTAAGAAACTAATTAGTTAATAACTTTTTTAACCTTTTTAAATTTAATATAGTTTTTAAAAACTTTGATTAAATTTAAGATTTAAGTTTGTTTAACTTAGAAATCAATTATTATATAAATTTTAATTAAAAGATTTTAAACTTTTAAGATTAGTTTATTTAAAGAGTTATTAGTAGTAATTTAAAGAGGGTTAGACTTTAAGATTTTATTAGTTTAATTTGAAATAAAGAGGTTATTTTATTTAAAAAGATAGAATGAAATTCTATTAAAGCTAATAGTTATATTCAAAGTAGATTTTATAAGAAAGTTCAAGTTTAAAATATCGGAAAGGTTAAATAAGTTAATATTAAGATGAAATCGAAGGGTTATTAAAAGTAATAATAAGGTAGTAATATTTATAATAATATTTATAATAAAAAAGCTAGATTTAATAATTGTAGTTGCTAAGAAAGTAGTTAAAAAGAAGTTAGTTTAAGTAATATTTCAATTATTAATTAAGGTTAAAAGTAAAGTCAATTAGTTAAAAGGTATTAAAGAGGCTATTTTGAAGATTGATAATAATATTCTATTTAATATAATATATTTAAGCTTAAGTAAATATTAATAGCTTTTAAATACTTTTTAAATCTTTAATACTTTTAATTATTTGCAATTTAGTAAGTTGTATTTAATATTAAAGTTTTAATATTAGTAGTTTAAATAATTAAAAGTAAAAGTTTAAAAATATTAAAAGTGATAATAATAATAATAGTAGCAACAATATCTTAAATATTAAAAAAGGTATTAAAGTGCTTTTAAGTTTATTCAATTTATAAATATATATTGAAGTTAACTATATTTTTTTATTAATATTTTTTATTGATATTTAATATTTTTTCAATGTTTTTATATTTTTTAAAGCTTTTTAATAAAAAATTCGAAATATAAAGTAAAATATTATAAAATTAATAATAATAATAATATCTTAATAATGCTAAGTTGTATAATAAAGCCGATTACTTTATTAAATCTATTATACTATAATTAACAAGTATATTAAAAAAATAAGTTGATTTAAATAATAATTCGCGATTTTTTAATAAAAGTTCGTTTTTTTATAAAAATATATATATATAAATTAAAGTATTAAGTTTAATAATAATAATTTAATAATCTAATTTAATTAGTAAGCAATTTAAAAGTTAGGTAACTAGGTTAAATAATATTTTTATAACTTAATTGTTATTATATAAAAAATCGCGAATTATTATCTAAATCAACTTATTTCTTTAATACACTTATTAATTATAATATAGTGGATTCAATAAAGTAATCAGCTTTATTATACAACTTAGTATTATTAAGATATTATCATTATCGTCGATTTTAAAATATTTTACTTTATATTTTGAAATTTTTATTAAAAACATTTAAAAAATATAAAAATATTGAAAAATAATAAATATTAATAAAAAATCATTAACTAAAAGATATAGTTAGCTTCAATATATATTTATAAACTAAATAAGTTTAAAAGTATTTTAATACCTTTCTTAATATTTAAGATATTATCGTTATTATTATTATTATTACTTCTAACATTTCTAGACTTTTATTTTTAACTATTTAAACTACTAATATTAAGACTTTGATATTAAATACAATTCGCCGAATTGTAAATAATTGAAAGTATTAAAGATTTAAAAAATATTTAAAAGCTATTAGTATTTATCTAAGCTTAAATATATTATATTAAATAAAATATTATTATTAACTTTTAAAATAGCTTTTTTAATATCTTTTAATTAATCAACTTTACTTTTAACCTTAATTAATAATTAAGATATTATTTAAATTAGCTCCTTTTTAACTACTTTTTTAATAGTTATAGTTATTAAATTTAACTCTTTTATTATAAATATTATTATAGATATTATTACTTTGTTATCACTTTTAATAACCTTTCGATTTTATTTTAATATTAATTTATCTAGCTTTTTCGATATTTTAAATTTAGATCTCTTTATAAAACTTACTTTAAATATAGTTACTAACTTTAGTAAAATTCTACTTTACTTTTTTAAATAAAATAATCCTTTTACTTTAGATTAAACTAATAAAATTTTAAAATCTAACTTTTTTTAAATTACTATTAATAATCTTTTAAATAAACTAATCTTAGAAATTTAAGACTTTTTAATTAAAATTTATATAATAACTAATTTTTAAACTAAATAGATTTAAATCTTAGATTTAATCAAAGTTTTCAAAGATTATATTAAATTTAAAAAAGTTAAAAAGATTATTAACTAATTAGTTTTTTAAATTAATAATTTGAAGTATATAATTTATTAAATTGAAGTTTAAACTTCTAAATTTTCTTAGCTAAAGACTATAAAGATTATATTTCTAATAACTCTTTTAATAACTTTTATTATCTTAAAAACTTAACTAATATTAAAAGTAACGAAAATCGTTTAAAATCCAACTTAGATTATCTTCGCTAATATCGTTGTTACTAAGATTTTTAAGATTTTAAAATAGAAGATTATAAAGTTTAAAATTAAACTTTAAGTAAAATCTAAATTTTAAAATCGATTGATTTTAATTTATAATATTTTAACTCTCTTTTCAACTTTTCTTATTTACAATTTGATAAATAAAGCTTTCAAAGTTAAAAAGATTAAAAGCTTAGTTATCTTAGTTATTACTAATATTACTAATAAGAAGAATTTAATCTTTATTATTATATTTCTTTATATTACTAATTTTCTAATTAAAAAGCTTAATATTTAGAAAAATCTTATTAATTTTAAAATTATTCAAAAAGATAAATCTTAGTATAAAGTAGTATTATATAAGATTCTTATAAGTAACTTTAATACTTTTAAAAGTATAAAACTAGTTTTAAAAGAAATTAAAACTTTTAATTCTTCTTTTAACTTTAAACTAATTAGAACTTTTTATTAACTCTTTTTAGAAGCTAATTATATAGTTAAATAAATCGAATTAATAGTAGTCTTTTTTAAAATTAAGAAAAAGGTTGAAAGATATATTAAGAATTAAGTTTATATTATTAGAATATTAGTTAAAGTTAAGAAATTACTAAGTATAATAAAGTTAATATAATATATTAAGTATTAAGAATTTAAATATATAACTTAATTTTATTAATATTAAACTAAATGTAACTTATATATAAAACTTTATTCAACCTTTTAATACTCTTATAATATTTGTAATATTTACGAGAAAGTTTATATTTATTTAATTTTAAAATACTATAATTGCTTCTAGCTTTATACTAGCAACTTAAAATTGTATGAGATATATAAGATAATGAAAAGAGTTAATATTAGTTTATAAATAGTTAGAATATCTAAGTATTATAAATGAATCTTAATAAAAGTTTATTAAGAATAAAAGCGACTTTCTAGTTAACTATCAATTTAAAAATTAACTTATTAATAATCTAAGAGCTTTAGATTATAGTCGAAGACTAGAACTATCTTTAAAGTTAATTTATATCCCACTCTAACTTCAACTAGCTTTTAATATTAACTTGTGAATTTAAGCTTCAAACTTTAATATATATTTTAAAAGTTTTTAAGATTGAAGTGATATTAGTATTAAATAATTTAGATTCAAACTTATTAATAGTCCGACTTAGTTAAAAAACTAATATATTTAAGATAATCAATATTTATAATAAGATTAATTAATAAGAAAGTAAGAAGTTTAAAATAGTTAAGAAAAGTTTGTTTTTAAAAGCTATCTCGATTAATTCGCTTATTTTAAAAGATTTCAATACTTATTACTTTTAGTAGAACTTTTTAATAACTAATACTTAAGCTAAAACCCAATTAGTTAGTTAGATTAAAGATAATAACCTCGAACTTTTAAATAAAGTTAAAGTTAAAACCTTCTTTTAAAATACTAGCTTTTTAGTTTTAGATTTAATATTTACTACTTTAAAAGTAGTAAAATATATTGATAATTAATAAATACTCAATAATTTAAATTTAAATTACTTATTTATTTTCTTTATAATCAAGAATTTAAATATTTAAAACTACTTAAATCCTTTTTAGTTCTTTAATATTAAAAAAGCTAATTAGGATTTATTTAAAAACAAGCTAGTAGATTTAACTAAAAAGAGTTTAATTCTCAACTAAAACTTTTTAAAAGTTATAAGAACTAATTTAAACTTTAAAGTATTAAGTATAATATATTTTAAAAATATCTCTTTTAAGTTAATACAACTAATTAAGCTAGTAGCAGTTAATATAATTTCGAGAATAAAGTCTAAATTAAAAGCTAAGTTATAGTAAACTTCTAAGTTAAAGAAGCTATATAAAGTAATATTAAGAAAGTAATAAAATTAAAATTAAAACTATAATTTAGTTAGAAACTTATATTTCTCAGCTATTAAATATATTAAGCGGAGTTACTAGAATACTTTTTTAAAGATTAAAAACTCAAAGTTAATTTTCAAAGCTTTTAACTATATAAAAAGCTACTTAAGTTAATAACTACTTTCAATTTTAAATTAATTAACTTTTAATAAAAAAATAGTTATTCTAAAAGCTATTTTATTTTTAGAACTCTTAATTTCAATTAGTTCTACTTAAAATATTTATAAAGTCGATACTTAGCTTAAGCTAGTTACTAGCAAGTTGGAAAGAGCTTGTTTAATAAAAATCAAAGGAAAAACTCTAAAGTTAGATGGAATTAGTTAGGAAATTATTATTAAAACTTATTAAATTATTCTTGATTTATTTTATAAAGTCTTCAACTTTTTTATCAATTTCGAATACTACTTAACTTGCTAATATTAAATAATAGAAGTTATTTTCAAAAAGTTAAAAAAGCTTGATTATTCGATTTTTAAAGTTTATAAAATAATATTATTATTAAACTACTTTGAGAAAGTTAGTAAGAGAATATTAATAAAAAGATTAAATTATTTAACTAAAACTAGTATCTTATTATATAACTTTTAAATTAGAAGTAAATTGAAAAAGTTTATAATTAATATAGTATTATTATTAGCAAATAAAATTAAAGGAGATTATATAAATAAACTTAAGATATTAGTTTTATTTCTTAATATCAAAGAGACTTTCAATTATATATTTAAGAACTAATTACTTATTATTTTAAAAGAGTTAAAACTTTCACTTAATTTTATAATTTAAGTTAATTACTTCTTAAAAGCTAAATAGCTAAAATTAGTTTTTAATAATTAAATTGAATCTTTCAAGCTTATTAATATTAAAATCTTTTAAAGTAGTTTAATTAATCTAATTTTATTCTTGATTTATATTAGAAATCTCTTTTTAACTATTAGTTACTTAATTTGAAATTATATAAACGATATTATATTAATTACTAGCTTGATTAGTTTAAAGAAGAATTATAAGACTTTGAAAAGAGAGGCTAATAAATTATATACTTTTAAAATAGTAAATAGTATTAAATTTAACTTTAGAAAAACTAAGTTAATCTATTTTTTTTTTAAAAGTTCAACGATGAATTCGATTAAATTACTAAATCAAGAAATTATATATCCCTCTAAGCTAATAAAGTAGCTAGAGATTTAATTCGATAATATACTAAAATACAAGAATTATATCTTAATCCGAATTAGTTAAATTAAATTAGCTTTCTTTTAAATTAACTAACTAACTAATATTTAAACTAGTTTATTCTTTATTACTATATACTAGCTATATATCGTTTATATTACTAGCGTTTTAGACTACAACTCTTTAATTTAATATAAAGGATAAGCTAGCTTTAATAATTAACTTTAAAGTTTTTAAAATCTTACTTTTTAGAAAATACTAAAAATATTTAAAACTAGCTTTATACTAATTATAAATATTGAAATTATATTAGTATCTCTAAATATTAGACTTGCTAACACTGCTTACTAATATACTTTTCGATTATTTAAACTTTTAAGAAGCTATTTAATTTATAAGTTTCTTTGAGAAAAGTATTAAGATTATTATAATAATTATTATAACTACAATAATATTATAAGCTTAGATAATAATTAGCTAACTCTATTATAAATTAAAAAGCTTAAGTTAAAGTCGAAGTTAAAACTAATTTAAATCGATTAAATTAAATATTTAATATACTTACTAATTAATATAGTTAGTTTAAAATTGATATAGCTATTTAGATTTCCTTTTTAAATTCTAGTTACTCTTTTTAATATCCAGATTAGTTGTTTATTAAAAGAGGATAAATTATTAAATTATTAAAATATAGTGTTAATATAAGCTAATAATTAATACTTCTTTTATATTAATAAGTTTTAATTATAAATTGAAATTAAAATAGAAGTTAGACTAACTCTCTTAGATATTAATTAAAAGCTAATTCGAGTATATAAGTGGAATATTAATTTAAATCAACTAGTTTATAATAACGAATTAGAAGGGATTATTTAAGTTATTAAATTAATAAATTAGCTAGTTTAGTTAAATTAAGAATATATAATATATAATAATAATTAGACTATTTTACTTAGATTTCAATTATTAAATAACAACTTAAGTTAAGAATAATTATTAAAGATATATAATATTAATACTTAAAAAGTTAATAAAGATATTAATATTAAACTAACTTAGATTCCAAGATATTATAATATTAATAAAAATAAAATAGTAAATAAGCTAGTTAAAGTAAGTATTAGTAAGAATCTAGACTCTTATATAACTAGTTTCATTTATTTAGATGTTAGTATTAAAAGAATTAAGATTTAAGAATAGGAATTAGTATTAAAATAATATACTAAATCAAAGTATAATATCGATTTTAAAACTAATTACACTTTAATTTATAAATTAGTATTCAAAACTAAAATAGCGATTCTTCTTAAAACTAAACAAGTTACTACTAGCGTCTTTTATTAACTAAAACTAAGTTATAGTTATTTCAAAGTCTATATATATTAACTCGGTTTAATTAGTAATAATAAGTATAAATATAATAAAAAGAAGATTTTAGAATATCTTCTTATTAGCTATTACCTACTTACTAACACTTGAATAAAACTTAAAAACTTTTTTAATATATTTTATCTTAACCTCCCTCTTTTATTAAATACTAAGCTTAGTATCGAAGCTACCTTCGAATTCTTTAAAGAAACTAAGATTTATATTTAAAAATATTATTTAACTTAGTTACTTAACTTTTAAATTACTTATTAATTAAATTGGAACTATTAAATTATTATTATTAATATTTAATACTAGTTTAATATTCAATATTTAAATAGATAATATTTAATATCATTTTAATATTATATAATTAAACTAGTTTAGCTTAATACTTTTTTTAATATTATAAGCTAGAGTTTGAATTTAAGATATTATTATTAATATTTATTATTATTTCCTTTATTAGAATTAGACTTTTAGTATCTCTTTATTATATATAGTATTGTATATACTTAAACCCTATATATACCTAGCCGCTAGCAGATTAGCTGTCAACTAACTTATTATAGTTTTAGATTTATATAGATTATAAAAATAAAAAAAAATAAAAAAAAAAAAAGGTGATATTTCTAAATATAAATTTCAATCTTATATAAGAATTCGAGAGTAGCTTCGATACTAAGTTTAGTATTTAATAAAAGTAGTAAACTGAAGTAGTATATATTAAAAGTGTTTTTAAGCTTAATATAGATGTTAGTAAGTAGTTGATAACTAATAAGAAAGTGTTTAAAAGTCTTCTTTTTATTGTATTTACACTTGTTATTACTAGTTAAACCAAGTTAGTATATATAAACTTTAAAGTAACTATAGTCTAATTTAAGTTAGTAGAAAGTACTAACTATAATTTATTTAGTTTTAAAGAAGATTACTAGTTTAGATCTAGAAGTTAATTTATAAGTTGAAGTATAATTAGTTTTAAAGTTAATATATTTAAACTTGGATTTAGCTTAGTTTAATACTAATTCTTATTTCTAAATTTTAATTCTTTTAATACTAATATCTAAATAAACGAAGTTAGTTATATAAAAGTTTAACTCTTTATTAGTATTTATTTTAACTAGCTTATCTGCTATTTTATTTTTATTGATATTATAGTAATTAAAAATCTAAGCTAATTTAATATTAATACTTTTATTAACTATTTAAATACTAACTTCGTATATTTTTATTAATTGTTTTTAACTTAGATTATTATTTAGTAATTGAAATTTAAATAAAGTAATTTAATTATTATTATAAATTATATATTCTTAATTTAGTTAAGCTAGCTAGTTAATTAATTTGATAGTTTAAATAATTCCCTTTAGTTTGTTATTGTAAACTAGTTGATTTAAACTAATATTCTATTTATATACTTAGATTAGCTTTTGATTAATATCTAAGAGAGTTAGTTTAACTTCTATTTCGATTTTAGTTTATATTTAAAACTTGTTAATATAAAAGAAGTACTAATTATTAACTTATATTAATATTAAGTTTTAATAATTTAATATTTTATTTTCTTTAAAAAGATAATTAATCTAAATACTAAAAGAGTTAGCAAGAATTTAAAAGAGGAATTTAAATAGTTATATTAGTTTTAAGCTAATTATATTAACTAGCGAGTATATTAACTACTTGATTTTTTTTTTTTTTTTTTATTTATTTTTATAATTTATATAAGTTTAAAACTATAATAAGTTGATTAGTAGCTAACTTGCTAGCAGCTAAATATATATAAGTTTTCAGTATATATAATATTATATATAGTAAAGATATATTAAAGGTCTAACTTTAGATAAGGAAATAATAATAAAATAATAAAAATAGCTTCTAAACTTCAAATTTAAAATTATAATATTAAGGAAAATATTAAATTAAACTAGTTTAATTATATAATATTAAGACGATATTAAGTATTATCTATTTAAATATCGAATATTAAGCTAGTATTAAATATTAATAATAATAATTTAATAATTTCAATTTGATTAGTAAGTAGTTTAGAGGTTAGATAACTAAGTTAAATAATATTTTCAAGTATAGATTTTAATCTTTTATAAGAATTCGAGAGTAGTTTCGATATTAAGTTTAATATCTAATAAGAAAGGTAAGCTAAGATAATATATATTAAAAGTGTCTTTAAGTTTAATATAAGTATTAGTAAGTAGATAATAGCTAATAAGAAAGTATTCAAAAGTCTCCTTTTTATTATATTTGTATTTATTGTTACTAGTCAAGTTAAAGCGATATATATAAGTTTTAAAATAGCTATAGTCTAATTTAAGCTAGTAAAAGGCGCTAGTTATAATTCGTTTAATTTTAAAGAGAATTATTAGCTTAGATCTAGAAGCTAATTTATAGATTAAAGTATAATTAGTCTTAAAGTCAGTATATTTAAGTTTGGATTTAGCTTAGTTTAGTACTAACTTTTATTTTTAAGTTTTGATTCTTTTAATATTAGCGTCTAAGTAGGCGAAGCTAGTTATATAAAAGTCTGGCTTTTTACTAATACTTACTTTAGCTAGCTTATTTACTATTTCATTGCTGTTGATATTGTAGTAACTTAGAATTTAGACTAAATTGATATTAGTATCTTTATTAATTATTTGAGTGCTAATATTATATATCTTTATTAATTAGTTTTACTTAGAGTTGTTATTTAGCGATTGAAGTTTAAATAAGGTAGCTTGATTATTATTGTATACTATATATTCTTAGTCTAGCTGAGCTAGTTAACAAGCTAATTTAATAGTCTAAGTAATCCTTTCTAATTTACTATTATAGACTAGCTGATTTGAGCTAATATTCTACTTATATACTCGGGTTAGCTCTTGATTAGTATTTAAGAGAGTTAGTTCAACCTCTATACTAGTCTCGGTTTGCAATTAGAACTTATTAGTATAAAAGGAGCACCTGACTTCAAAAAACATCAATCATCGAAAAAACCCGAATTCTTATCCAAATCGACCCGATCTT
>JANHAD010000274.1:0-24274 GCA_026226035.1 Clarireedia monteithiana
GATATCAGCGCCTTTTTCGAGCAGCAATTTCACAATCTCATCACGCCCATTCTCAGCAGCCCATAATAGCGGCGTTCGACCAAATACACTATCCTTCGACTCGATATCAGCGCCTTTTTCGAGCAGCAATTTCACAATCTCATCACGCCCATTCTCAGCAGCCCATGACAGCGGCGTTCGACCATTTTTATCCTTAGTATCAATTATATGTTCATCTAAATTAAGTAAAAAAAGAAATAGTATCTCATCACCGTGTTCTGCAAGATAAGAGAGAACAGTCCGTTGGCGTGAGAAAGTGAATTCGCGTCTAATAGTAGGCTTTTTGTTCTTTTTTGAGGGGTACTGTTTACACAAGTCATGAAGTAGTGATGTTGGGGGCTTAGTTATCGCTTCCTTTTCCATAAGTGCCTTGACAGCTTCATCACTACCGGTAGCTACAGCAGCGAAAATTGGCGGTCCATAACGCCCATCTTTAAATTCAAAGCAGGGTTCCCCGTGAGGATAAATTCGAATAAGATTGGCCAAGTTCTTCTCTGCAAGGATATAAAAGATACTGGCTGATTTTGTATATCGTCGAATATCGAATCTTTCAAAAATATTATTGATAAGTATCCATTGCTGAAGAGGGAATTCGGCCAGAAAGTCTCCCTGTTCTATCGCATTCTGCTGAGCGCTGTTGGCGTGGTAAAGGACATTAAGGATTGAATATTCAAGAAACGGAAACTTCAGCCTAACAGCTTCCCGCAATGCTGCTGCTTTGGATGCCTGCGGTAGAGAGTCTGGTATATCAATTTGTTGGCTGATCTGAGTATTTACCTGAGCTAAACAACAATTCCTCAAAATCTCGTGGCCGTGACCCACGAATTCACCAGAAAGCCCAGACCACTGGCACTCGTATTTGCTCAGTAAGAAGTCTCGAACAGACTCATGAATAAACTGAACTTCGGAAACTTTGTTCCGTGTAACTTCGGCCAAGCCCTTCGAAGAACTTCTTACGAAAGTCTTAATTTGGTGTAAATCCACATCTTCCTGGTCCCAATAACCGGAACACCCTTGGTTGATACCAAGTTGGATCGCGAAGTAAAGTTCCTGCGGTTGAAGAGGTCGATTCGCGAAAAGGATCAGTTTGAGACAAATTTGCAATTGTTCGATATTCTCTCCATCTCGTACAAGGATCAATTCAAACAAATCAGCCAGTTTCGGTGGAATTTCTTTGAGACGTTCACGGATCTTTTTGATAGAAACAGAGCTATTGGGGTATTCAGAATTAAGAATGTCGAGAACCAAAACGACCCACAGGAAAATACCAGAAGATTTCTCGAGGATTTCGGACCGAAGTAATTTGGCTTGCTCTGACTTGCCTAGCCTTAGCCTCGATCTGATATACTTTTCGATATCTTCTTTATGTCCAATTTCATCTTCCAGAATTATCTCAACACCCTTCTGGATAGCAACAGTCGGATAGTGTCGACTAGAGAAACATATCTGTAGTTGAACCTGGTCATTTTGCGCTTGCTCGACTAGATCCTCAAAAAAACAAACCATTCCTCTAGCCTGGTCCTGATTGCATTCATCCAACGCATCAACGAATATCATCAACGATCGATTACCAAGCTTTGAAACTGTATGCATCAATGTTTGTTTTAGAGCTTCCTCGTTCCATCCATTTCGTTCAATAGCTCTCGCACCATCGGCTGTCATCCATTCTAGGCTATCTCTCAACTCTACCGCCTTCTCAAAAAGCTGGTGAAGGAGAGAGCGGTATAGACCCGTTGTTGACCTCTCCTCAATTACACCCCGTGCTAGGAAGAAAAACGATAATATAATTTTCGAAGGATTGCTTTTTACATTGGACTTGGCCTCTTCGAAAAGAAGTTTCATCAGAGTTGACTTCCCGGTGCCAGGATGACCTTTGATCCACAGGAAACCGCTGTGATCTGGCTGTTGTGATATATTGTACCATAATATATAATCAGGTTTATTTAGAAACCAGCGACAAGTTTTCCCTTGGGCGGCTGTTAGATTTGTTAAACGCTCGTCGATCTTAGGAAAGTAGAGTTGGTCTATTATCGACTGTTTCGTAGCAGTATCGATAGTATAAACAGTGTACTCAGAAAAGCGCGATTCGGGATCGAAGGATTTTGGGTCGTTATAGGAAGGAACAGAGGACTGACTGTGTAAAGTCTTTAATCGTTTGGCGGAATTGTAGAAGCCCGTCGGTATCTCGTCGAGCCAATGTTTTTTTGCACGCTTCAGAAGCTCCTCTTTAAGTCTATTGAATGCATTGTCTGCCCCCTCACTATAAAGAAGTGGCATTTTGACATCGAAAATTCCTAGTAGCGAGTATACTTTATCTTCTTGACGATGAGTTTCACGACTTGCTGCCCACGACATTCGTTCAGAGATGCTAAAATGAGACAACGGGCTCCCTTGAAGGGCATTGATTGGAATTCCTGTTATCTCGCAGATATGTTGTTCTAAAGACGCCTTGCTGCCTAGTAGTTCACCCTCTTTTGAGAAGAAGTCGACTGATGCTGGCGCAATAAGCTCTTGCAGGGTCCAGCCTCGTGTGAACCATTCGCTTTTCCGAAATGTCGACTCCCAGGGCTCGTTCGACCCATCGCCATCGCCATCGGCTGAATCGGGGCACGGTCGCGAAACATCAGGCAGGTAAACATAGCACTTGGTGGCATCCCGGTACCAGCGAAACATCGAGTTAATAGCCTCTGCGAGCTCAACGTTGTTCGATTTGTCGATACAGCAAGTGTCCACCCAAAAGTATTGCAAGCTGTTACGCTTAGCTTGTTTACCGCAGAACTGTATCTTGCCATAGCCAGCTTTGCTCTTGCCTGTACCGTCTATCATATCCTTGAAAGTGACCTCCTCTGCTCCCCATCTGTGTGAAAGTATAGCATACTGGGGTATATCGCTCTCAAAGAACTCGGTCAGGCTGAAATTGCCATCGTTGTTACAGTGTAACAGACGCATTATTCGACTGTATCCGAGGACCGCGAGAGAGAAGGCTGTCGGTATTTATGGCGCCGTCGATTTCGCATAGATGTGAAATTTGTTAAAAATTTAGAAGATGATATCGGATTGAAGGTGCCTCACTCAGCTGGGTAGCACCAAAATCGTCTATACATCTGTGTCACAATAAGCGCGCAAGACCTACCAATCGCTCAAGCTCACTGCAAGAAAATCATAGCTTGTTTATAGTCTTCGTAATATATACTCGATGAATCTAAAATTTGTTCTTGTTAGGAGAAGAAAGGAGAGCTGAAAGAATAGGAAAGGAAATAATAGAAATCTGAAGCCATTTGGCGTCCAAGCAATGGCGGAATTACAGTACCTTGCTTCAAGTAACATGTTGCCGAGTCTGTTCTAGCGTAGATTACCCCACAAAGGCATTTGCAAAATCGGTGTCTGGAGGAATACGGCCACCGTACCTATCTCCACGTGCAAACCCCGCGACATCCGATAAGAACGCTGATGAATTTCTTCCCCTCCAAAATTTTTCCCTAAAGTTACCAAAAACTCACTTTAACCACAATAAGTCTCCACCTCATCGCCAAAATGAAGATCGAAGAACTCCCCAGCGATGTGTCCCCGGACTCCTCCTTCCAACCTCCGGAGTTCGACCTCTTAACCCAAGCCATGGCCGCCGCATTCCCTTCCTCTACACCCCTCACGCCCAAAGACCCCTCCTCTACCACCCCAAATCTGCCTCCGTCCCTTGCATCTCTGCGCGACAAGTCCGGCGCCGAGATCCTAAAATCGCTCAACTCAACTCCGTTATTCATGACAGAGCTAGAAGACAACGACGAGCTGGAAGCGTTCAAAGCGCTGGCGTACGAAGGCACGCCGTTGGAAGTCGCGTCGAATTTTAAAGAGCAGGGGAACGAGTCATTTAAGGAGAAGAGGGTCGGGGATGCGAAGGAGTTTTATACCAAGGGTGTTAATACTTTACTAGCAGAGGTGAGGAGACGGCAGAGGGGGGAGAAGAGGCAGGGGGAAGAAGGGCCAGAGGATGAGGATGAGGATGAGGTGGTTCAGGAGATTCGGCTTTTGGAGACGTTGTTAGTTAATAGGGCGATGTGTCATTTGTCGTTAAAGAACTACAGGAGTTGTGTTATGGATTGTGGCGCGGTGTTGAGGATCAATAATGCGAATGTGAAAGCGTGGTATAGGAGTGCAAGGGCGCTGTTGGCGTTGGGGAGGGTGAAGGAGGCGGATAATGCGTGTGCGAAAGGGCTAGAACTGGAGCCGGAAGATAAGGCACTGAGAGGACTGGCGGAGGAGATTGTGAAGAAGAATGAGGAGGTAGAGGCGAAGAAGAAGAAGGAGGTAGAGAGGTTGGTGAGAATAAAGAATGAGGAGAAGGTGTTGAAGACGGCGTTGAAGGCAAGGGAAATTACTTTGAGAATGACAGATAAGCCGCCGGAGACGGAAGATGCGAAGATTGAGTTGGTGCCTGACGCATTGGATCCGATTAATTCAACTCTAACATTCCCGGTTCTTTTCCTATATCCGCTGGCGGCGGAGTCGGATTTTATTAAGGCGTTCAACGAGATGGATACCATTGGGCAACATTTGGAGTATATTTTACCTGTACCTTGGGATCAGACAGGCGAATATAGGGATGAGAAGGCGGTGGAATGTTATTTGGAGAAGAAGAAAGGCTCTTTGATAAAGGTGGGAAGGAAGGTGAATTTACTGAAAGCATTGGGTGGCGGAGAAGTTGTAGATGGGGTCGTGAGTATATATATAGTGCCTAAGCAGAAGGCAGCAGGATGGGTGGAGGAGTGGAAAAGGAAAAATGGCACAGCCAAGGCGGGATGAATAAAATCGATGATATCAAAATGAAATATACCCCCATTTCCTTGAAAAATTGCATCTTGCAATTGCAAGAGCCATCAACCGCACAGTGAGAAATATGTATTGAGAAATGTAATCACAATAACAACATGTATGATTATATATCGAATTTACGGTCTCCAGTTTATCCACCAAGCAAGCATCGCACAGTCACCAAATATTACAAAACCCAACACAATCACGTACAGGAAGAAGAAGAAGAAGAAGCAGCAGTAGCAGTAGCAGCAAAAGCAATGAGTAGATACAATATAAATCACAATGAGTATGAACAACCTCCTACCGTTTTACCATGTCCCCCAGCCATCCTTCGCTCCGTTCCTCCAATTTTCCTTTGTGACCAACACCCATTTCCCGTTCATTATCCTTTTATCCACAAGCATCGGACGTCTAATGCAAAGTATCTAATGAGACAAAATAAATCCAAATCCACAATATATCAAACCCAAACCATGCAACGATCATGTATGCATGTATACATGCAGAAAGAAGATAATATAAAGATAATAATGAAAAAGAACACAACTATGCATCTCCGAGCCACGACAACAGCACATCCATTTCCGTTCTCCACCGCCATCATTCCTCCATCTCCAGTATTCTACTGCAATGAGCAACTCAGAGCGAAATCAGAAACTGTGGAATCTCCGTCTCTTGACTCGTGGAGCCTCGAAATCTAGATCTAGCTTCTCTAATCGCAAGTCTAAGCTCTCCCTATTGCTTCTGGTAGCTCTTGTGTCATGCACACAGGCTCCTTGAGCAACATCTAGCGACGACGACGCTGGTTCTGGTTTCTGGCTGCTCATTCTCAGCAGAATCGACGCCCCTTCGCAGTCTGCTTCTGTAGGTGACATGGGTGGTACCGCATGCGTTACCGACACCGCTTGCAGTACAGCATCAGATGTTGAAGGGATATCTTCCACTTCCGGCATATGTAACACTGCCTCATGTTCTTCCCGCACAGGTAACACAGCCTGAAAATTGTCTTCGTACCGGGAAGATACAAGAGAATTCATGGTCTTCCACAAAGCGACATCATCGCCTAGACTCTTCTGGTCCGTCGTGAAGTCCATGTTCTCCTCCAATCCGAACTTCTCATCCACAACTTTTACACTCCGCTTTAACATGCTCAGCCACTCCGCGGGCATGGAGAAGTGTGGTACACTTCTAGGAATGGCACTCAGGACCGGATTTGCTACACCAACTTCTAAGCTGCCTAGACACTCCTTCGAGCGCGATAACCCAAGTCGCTGAACATCGACCACCTTGTCTCGCACATTCGAGAGCGGATAGCCTTGCTGATACTCACCTTGTTGCTCATACTCATCACAATGGTCGCGATACGTAAAATAAGACGAACGCCAGTGAGGTTGGGAGCGATCTCTCTCAAGTGAATACTGCTGTTGATATTCAGAGGGAGAAGAAGGCGATTGAGGTTCATTCTGTGCGCGTCGACTCCAGGACGCATAACCGCCCTCCGTGTCCGAGCTCACGTCCACAGGGGCTGCTCCACCCTGTGCCTCAACATCATCCGCAAACGAACTCTCGCTCACATGTCTCTTCAGATTGAGTCTCTTAATCTGCGGCGAAGACGCAGCCGAAGTGGGAGTAGAAGTAAACGCCGAAGTAGACGCAGAAGCGAGACTGGGAGTGGGGACCGAGGTGGGAAGAGAGGAGGAAACAGAAGGCAGTGCGGAAGTTGGAAAGATCGGTATGCGACGCATGTACTTCAGACGATAGTTTGTGGCCTGCACGGCAGCAGTAATGGTTATCGATGGGTTGATTTTCATGACGCAGTGGTCGGGGTCGCCGGGAGAGCTGCATTTGGAGGGGAAATCGGGCCCAAACATGGGGACGAGAGCGTATGCTATCTTGTGGCAAAAGGTTGCGCAGAGAGCGCGGGCACATTCGAAGGGCATCCAGTATCCTATGTGGAGAAGGGGTTAGCATTGCTGTGTTATGGGGTTGGGACTATACCATGTTGACAGGTAGAAAGGAAATGTAAAGGCTCGAATATTGGGGTGATTGAAAATCAATAGTGAAGTGCGCGTTTGCTGTTATTGTTTTGGGAAACAAGGAATGAAAAATTAAAGGTGATTTCTGATTAACTTACCTTGAGCTCTCAGAGCACCGCCCGTAATGCTATGCGAAATGTCTTTCAGTCCAGGATTTAAGTCGAGCATTCTCCCAGGCATCGTCTGTAATAATTGTCAGGTTAATCCACCCTTTGCGTGTTTACTTAATGCACTTTAGGGGAAGAGGAGCTATATTATCTGCTTACCTTTGCGTACTTGAAACATTTAAAGAAAGGCGTAATGCGAACGAGCCCAACCTCATAATCCCACATAACTGTGTAAGTTTTGTTTTTGTCGTCGCAGTCGGGGACTTTGAAGTCGTATCTAAACACTACAGGGAAGAGAAGAAGGGTCAGTGAAGTCCAGCGAACGGTGAGGAATATAAGTAGATGAATATGTATCTGTATAAAAGCAAATGCAAATGTAGTTGTCGTCTAAGCAAAACATACCTTCAAAGCTCTCTCTGCCAGTTTTCAAGAAGAAGTCTTTTTTAGGGTCGTTTGTTTTGTTAGAATAAGGAATGTGATCGGTTTCGATGCCACCCAACATATGAATCCCGAAATCTTCGACCTTGCGCTTGGTCTCGTCATCTAGATTGTCGAATGGTGGGTAGGCAATATCGCCCCTAATCTTACCCTTGGCGAATCCGACATCGTTCTTAGTCATCTTCGGTTTCTTGGTCGATGGTGGAAATTGTGGTGAAGTATTACCATAGGAAGGTGGTGGTGTACATAAAGATGGAGAAGGAATTGAACTTGATGGCAATCGAACTCTTCGTACTGAGTTGACAGGATTGAGCAATGATGCTATTGACGCCATGGGGGGCTGCGAGTGAGGGAAGAGTGTTTGAAAGAACTAATCTGCTTCTAGTCATGCAGGCTGGGTATCCCTTCTTGATAGTGAAGGGCTGTCCTAACAAGACATGCGGTCAAGGTCGTTGCGCTCTTTTCGTACAGCTGATGCAAAAGATGAGTTTTGGAGCCCAGGAATAGAAAACATCAAGTACTGGACTACCCTTAAGTAGATGTTGAGAATGGAAGATGGCCAGCGAGACAATAATGAGCTTCTGTAAAAGCCCTTCTTTTCGATATTGACTAGCGATCCAAGTTTCTAGACTAAATGATCTTCCTGCCACGCTCGTCTTCCTTCAGACATTCGGTGAGATCGATATGGAATCTCTCTTTGTTAGTAATGTCTAAGGGTGGTCCAGTAAAATTTGAACCGTCCGTTTGTTTATGCCCAACACTGCCAAAAGTCCAAGCTGGAAAGCAGAATGCATTTGACGGGGCGAATGAGCGGGGAAGCCTCCTTGGTACACCAGCAACTGAAGATGATGGCTTATTATGAGTATTCATATGGGTTGCGTATTGTAGCATTTAACAGACGTCAGGATGATGAGACGAAGTATTCAAACTTTCATAGGCCCTATATTAATATTCTCTGCTGTGAATATCAGCGAAAAAGGCAACATGAATACCAAGCTACCCACATAAGATTGCAGATCATATCGAGGCAGTATGTTTCACTAGGTCTTCATGAAGCAATATTTACCGATCGCAGTACATCAAAAATCGGCTGCGTGGCACCGGGCAGGCTCATTAAGTTGAGTTTGATAACAACAAATATAGTGCTATATTCCGGTCGCGAGCAAGACAAGTTTTGAGGCCGGATAGATGCAGTAGTAGCTGCTGGTGGTTCACCGTGTTGGAAAAGCACAAAGAAATCAATATCTCAAGAGTAATAACAGCAGGGAAGACTGTTTTCGACTCGAGGCACGTGGACAGAGTATATACCACTTGTGTCTCGCTCGGAAGACATAGAGAGAGATGTCCTTGCTGATCTTGGAGCTGGATAGTCTTGATGGCTCTCATCCGTCACTTCTCACAAAACCACTTCCGGACACCCCCCGTAAGAATTCTTTAAATAAACATCATGCTTCCATCCGCTACCACAAAATAAGGGGGAAAATCATTATTCTGATTCTACGGCCCTTCGAGAATTAAATGAAGGAATTCACCTGAACTAAGTATGAACACTGGTACAGCAGCTGTCACTTGAAAAGCATGGGAAATTCTACGGGAATTATGCATGTAAGCGCACAGCCGGAATGTGTGTTTGGCCCCTTTGCTAGACAAGCTGGTGATGGAGACGGTCATTTGGCTACACATCGTAAAGACATGACTGTCCAGCTAACTTGTGCAGAGATTTACAGCAGGGTGACATGTAATTCTAGGTCTGCAAGAGCAAGCAATGTTTAAGCAGACAGAGAAAAGTCGACCACTGCAGCAGACACGGAACTCTTAAAACCGAAAGCTATTCAACGTAAAATCGATATAGGGACAGCCTCATTTAGTTGAGTATAATCTCTCAATGATTAGCTATTCGGCCTCGAGTCGCAGTTGCTGAGACAATGTCAGTGCATAGGACCCAATTTGGATGCAAGCTGCAGCCTTCCGTCGGCCTCCTTGCGTACGACTTGCCATTGGGCACCCACGTTGTTTCCCGGCACAAACGAAGCAAAAGAAACCGTTTGATGAAAATGGCATTACCGATAGTACAACATGAGCCTTATGCAGGTCATTACACCCAACTGTAATATCCCCAACCCCCTAGATAGACTCGAAAAGATCTCCATGCAGATGGGAGAAAACGGTAAGGGAATACCATTTTTCGAGGTGATACTTGCAGGACCGCAATGAGACCACCTCTTTTCCTACTTGAGATTGCCGCGTTTAAGGGAAGCGCATAGGAACTGCTGTAGAAAACCCTAAGCCTGTGATGGACCCTGTGGGGTCGGGACAGCTTTCGCAAAGAGTGCCGATGGTGTTCAACGTGGAAAGAGGAAGCAAATTGAAGTTTGGCAAGCTGTGATGGCCTGAACTTCTAGCTCTAGTCATTTGTGTTACCGAAGAAATAACACGAGCGTTCTATACCGGATGATCTTCTGACAGCCGCTGAAGTTTCAGATCGTGGAGAACTCGTGAAGTACAAGGAATCTTGGTACACCAGATCCATTTTCGGGAAGCCTGTAGAACGAAACGGGAGGGTGAAGGCGGCGTGGTGCATTTGTTATTCGCATCGGAAACATCTTTTCAACGTGAAAAGATGTCTTTGAAAGTCGTACAAGAAATAAGGATTCCGATCTCAAGTTTGAGCTGACTGTGTGATACGTTATGATTTCCCTGGATGAATGAGGTCAAGCACCACTCTTAAGACTAACTGTAGCTAGCTACCATAGGAGAGAATGGGCACAAGAGGGAAGGGGAACGCTGCTAGTACCTGGGAGAACTTCGGGTAGCTAGTGTGTGCCCTCTTCCATCCTCTCTCATCCTCTTTCATCCGCGCACAGTACCCAAAGGGCTTGTTTTTCCCAAGCAGTGCACTGTGCAACATCAAGCGTCGAACTTCGGATCATTCTCATTCTCGCATTCGCATTGGCATTGTAAGTAGTTCTGTCGTTCGGCCGTTCGGGCGTTTGGGCGTATACTTCGTAGTCGTTCTGATACGGATGTGAAGGCGGCAGACTTTTCTGACAGCAACTGCCTACTTTGTACTAGCATTGCTGGCGCGAAATTTCCGTACTGGCACGACTCTCCAAATCTGCCGGTTTGGTGATTTGCTGATTTTGCTGTACCTGACTGCAGGTAAGCACAGATTCATTTACTTCGTATGCTGTAGTGACCCCTACCTAGTTTGATAACGACAGACCCTTTTTCTTAGCAAGCTTATCCGCTTTCGCACTAGCTTCCCGTACGACGCGATTGGAATGTTTATTTACCTACATCCAAAAACTACGAGTATGAGATTCACAAAACGAATTTGGACTTCACCAAAATTTCAAAGATACCCAAGTAGGTATCCACGACAAACTTTCTGCTTGGCTACAACTTTACATTCTTTCCCCTTACACCATCGGAGCATTGGTAGAACGGCCAGAACTCCGTTACTTGCTTACAATTGTCTTTCTTTGACTGGGTTCCTGAAGCCTTCCTGCTTTATTATTGTACCACTACCTCCCGTCTCGAGATATTCTTCACAGCGCATACCCGAAGCGCGTCCGATTCCTGTTCCACTGCCCATCATGGACGACTCGATGATGGACGAAGAGCCAAGCTTTCATATGTCTGCAGATGATTCAGATGATTTTGCACCTCCAATAGTACGTTGATAGAACTTGCTGGTACTTTGTGCATAGAACAATTGTAGCCGAAACTAGGAATATCGATCTCTTTTATTGACAAAATTCTCTTAGAAAACCAAAGCGAAGCCTGTCGCGAAAAAAGCTGCGGCAGCTAAACCCGCAAAAGAACCCAAAGCCCCCAAAGCACCAAAACCTGCGAAGGCAACCAAAACTACCACCAAGAAGACTGTGCAGACTACCCTCAAGGTGATTCCCAAGAAGCGAAAATCCGACACGGACGACGAAGGGGGACTGTCTGACAACGATTCGAATCATGACGCATCGCTCCTCTCCAACACCCCGCCCAGCGCAAAGAAGCAAAAAAAGGCCCCTCTCGCAAAGAGACCTGTCGCACAAGCTCTGCAGGACATTGAGAACGAGAGCATCATGGAGCCTGAGCCCAAGCCAAAGAAGACCAAGACCACAACAGAACAATACCAGAAATTGACTCAACTCGAACATATCATCAAACGTCCGGATACCTATATTGGTTCTGTTGAGCGTACAGAGCAGACTATGTGGGTGTTCAACTCTGAAACAAAGGAAATGGAACTTCGAAAAGTATCATTTGTGCCAGGTCTCTACAAGATCTTTGATGAAATTATGGTCAATGCTGCAGACAACAAACAGAACGACCCGAACATGAAAAATATCAAAGTGGTTGTGGATCGAGAAAAAGGTGAAATTAGCGTTGAGAACGACGGTAGAGGTATTCCAGTTGAGATTCATGAGGTAAGTCTACAATACCTTCTTTATATTTCCCATTCTACACCTTGCAATGATTAGACACGAGTTTCATGCACCACTCATATTGCCTTCGGGTATTTGATGAGAAACAATACCAACAATTTATTCTCATGAGCAACAAAAACGATGAAAGGAACTGTCCCGGAAATAATGAGATCTAAGTGCGGGACAACATGCTAATTTTCCAATCAAACTTTAGAAAGAGAAGATTTACATTCCGGAGATGATCTTTGGACATCTGCTCACTGGCTCCAATTATGACGATGATGAAGCAAAAACAACTGGTGGTCGTAACGGTTACGGTGCAAAGCTTTGTAATATTTTCAGTACCGAGTTTACATTAGAAACTCAAGACTCCAACACTGGCAAGAGGTACAAGCAGACATGGACGGACAACATGAGCAAAATGGGCAAGGCAAAGATATCTTCCAGCAAAAGCGCCGATTTTACTAGGGTCACATTCACACCAGATTGGACAAAGTTTAAAATGAACGGCATTGACGATGATTTTGAGGCTTTGGTCAAACGTCGTGTCTATGACATGGCTGGAACTGTTAAGGGTGTCAAAGTCACTCTAAACGGTTCCCTCATAAAATTGAATTTCCAGAAATACATCGAGATGTACGCCCGAGCCATCAACAAGGAGCGCGGCACAGAAGAGACAAGTACCAACACTGTTATCATTGAGGATTCAAAGGGTCACCCATCCTGGGAGGTTGGTTTCGCTGTTTCCGACGGGTCGTTCCAGCAAGTCTCGTTCGTTAATTCCATTGCCACAACGTCTGGCGGAACCCACGTCAACTACATCGCGGATCAGATTTGTGAAAAACTGCTCGAAGTGGTCAAAAAGCGAAACCCAAAAGGTGCTGCTTTGAAAGCCAACCAAGTTCGCAATCACATTTTCCTCTTCATCAATTGTTTAATCACCAACCCCGCCTTCACATCACAAACCAAGGAACAATTGACTACCCGAGTCAAGCAGTTTGGTAGCAAATGCAACCTGAGTGACGAATTCTTGAAAAAGATTGGCAAGACTGAGGCAGTAGAAAACATCTTAAACTTCGCCGCCAAAAAGGCCGACCTGGAAATGGCAAAGAGCGACGGTAATCGACGCTCTCGAATGAACAACCCGAAACTTGTTGATGCTAACTTGGCTGGTACCAAACGTGGACATGAGTGTACTTTGATTCTCACCGAAGGTGACTCTGCGATGGGTCTTGCTGTGGCTGGTCGAGCAGTTTTGGATCCAGACCGTATCGGAGTATTCCCCCTTCGTGGTAAGATGCTCAACGTTCGCGATGCCTCTATCGACCAAATTTCAAAGAATAGCGAGATCCAGAACATCAAGCAATTCCTTGGGTTGAAACATAAGGCCGTCTACCAGAACACGCTCGGCCTCCGATATGGCCATCTCATGATCATGGCCGATCAGGATCATGATGGAAGCCACATCAAAGGGTTGTTGATCAACTTTCTCCAAGTACAATTTCCAAGTTTGTTGAAGATAGAAGGTTTCTTTCAGGAGTTCATCACTCCGATTGTCAAAGTATGGAAAGGATCAAATCCCAAAAAGCCATCCAATCTAAGATCATTCTTTACACTCCCACAATACGAACAATGGCAGGAAGAGCATGCTGGCGAGAAATGGGAGCACAAATACTTCAAGGGTCTGGGTACGAGTAGACCTGAAGATGCACAAATTTACTTCAACGACCTCGATGTCCATCTCAGAGAATTCGAAACGATCAAACCCGAAGAAGAAGAAATGGTTGAGCTCGCTTTTTCCAAAAAGAAGGCAGACGCTCGTAAACAGTGGCTTGGCAACTTCGTCCCTGGAACATTCTTGGACCATACTGACAAGCAACTTACATACAATGATTTCATCAATAAAGAGCTCATTCTCTTCAGTATGGCCGATAACATGCGGTCCATCCCTTCAGTTATCGACGGTTTCAAGCCTGGTCAAAGAAAAGTCATGTATGCCTGTTTCAAGCGCAACCTCACCACAGATATGAAAGTTGTGGAGCTAGCTGGTTATGCCGGACAGGTTTCGGCCTACCATCACGGTGAAGCCTCAATGCACATGACTATCATTGGACTTGCACAGAATTTCGTTGGTTCTAACAACGTTAATGTTCTGGAGCCAAGTGGACAGTTCGGTACTAGATTCCAAGGTGGTAGTGATGCGGCTAGTCCTCGTTATATCTTCACAAGATTGTCACCGTTTGCCAGACGCGTCTTTTCTGTGCTAGACGAGCCTGTTCTTGAGTATAACACTGATGATGGGCGTTCAGTTGAGCCGGTAAACTACTACCCCGTGGTACCAATGGTTTTGATAAACGGTGCTGATGGTATCGGTACTGGCTGGAGTACCAACATTCCAAACTACCATCCCCTTGAAGTCGTCACCAATATCAAGCGCCGCATGGGACGCTTAGACGGGAGCGATGAAGAGAAACCATTCGAACCCATGATGCCTTGGTTCCGGGGCTGGAAGGGCACTCCTGAAGCTGCCGGTCCGGATCGTTTCAAATTCAACGGTATAATCAGAGAGACAGGGCCAACGGAAATTGAGATTACTGAGCTCCCTATTCGAATGTGGACCAACGATTTCAAAGCCAGGCTTGAGGAAATAATCAAAGCTGAGAAGGTTCCATCGTTCATCAAGGATTACAAAGAATACAACGACCACAAGAATGTACATGTCATTATTCAATTGGACGAAAAACACATGAAAGCTGCTCTTGCGGAAGGTCTTGCAGAGAAATTCAAGCTCAACAAGACTATCGCTACTTCAAACATGGTTGCTTTTGATCCCTCGGGCCGAATCAAGAAATACGAAAAGGTCGAGGACATTCTTGAAGAGTTCTATGTAATTCGATTTAAGATGTACACGGTACGCAAAGCTTATTGGATGAAGAAACTTAACAGCGAATTCCGCAAGCTCAGTAACCAAGCGCGATTTGTTCTCGAAATCATTGAGGGCAAGTTGACCGTATCTAAGAAGAAGAAGCCTGTCCTTGTTGCGGAACTTCGAAAGCGTGATTATGAAGCATTCCCAAAGGTCAAGGAGGCTAAGAAGGCTGGCGAGACCGAGGAAGTTGCTGAAAATGAAGAAGATGGCGCTGACGATGACTCCGGTGCTAGAGATTATGACTACTTATTGGGGGTAAGTAAAAGCCCAGCCTACGTATAGTGAACCTACCACTGACACTTCTAGATGCCTATTTGGTCGCTAACTCAAGAGCGCGTTGAAAAGTTGCAGCGCCAGAAGGCTGCGAAGCAAGAGGAGATTGACACACTCGAAAAACTGAGCGAAAAGGATCTCTGGTGTCAAGATCTTGACGCATTCGTCGCTGAGTGGGAGTCACAGATTAGAGAAGATGCCGAAATTGAAAAGGACATTCGTACAGCCAATCGTCGTCGCTCACGCAAAATTGGTGCTGGAGGCAAGGGGGCAGGCACTGGTCGGGGCCGACCCAAGAAGGAAGATGATGAATTTACCCTTGGATCCAAGAAAACCAAAGCTGCAGCAAAACCTGCGAAAGCCGACCCCCAGAAAGGCATCGTCAGAGTGGAGAACAAGCCACATCAAGGGTTCCTGGATATGTTTACCGCTAAACCAAAAGCCAAATCAAAAAATCTTGATGGTGCTGATGACTCTGGGATGTCAGACGATGATTTTGCTGCGTTGGCAGACTCTAAGTCTAGCGATCAAGCCAGAGCACCAAGCGAACAACCCGCAGCAGGTCCTAGCCGAGGCAGACGTGCGGCTGCTGCTGCTCCCAAGAATTGGGTTGTGGATGATGATGAATCAGAGAGTGATGATGGAAAGCTCCTTGGTGACATCGGCGACATGGTCAAGGGTATCGGTGGGGACAAGCATGATGCAGCCACGAACGGACGGGTATCGTTACATGCTATGTCTCGACTAGGAGCCAGTCTTGATGACAGGCCAAGCAGTAGTGCAGGACTACCCAAGCCGAAGGTCAAAGCCGGCAAGGTGGTCGATCTCTCCGACGATGACGAGACTAATTACGAGATGCTCGCCAAGTCTTCTCCCCACAAGGCTGCTGCTTCCGCTGCAAAAGATGATGTCAACAGTTACCTATCATCTGACGACGACATCGCGCCCCCTACCAAGAGAGCTCCGGTACAGAAAGCTGCTTCGAAGATTCTAGCTAAGGATGCGCCGAAGCCCAAGAAAGCTCCTGTTATCAAGAAATCAGCCGCCGCGGAAGAGCCGAAGCCTGCTTCGCACTCACCTGCAGCAAAAGCATATGCCTTGAAACAAAATCGCCTAAAGGAGACTGCCAAAACAATGCAGTACAGTGAGGATGAAGATGATGATATGGACGATGTCGCCCCGGCACCGCGGGAGCCTTTTAGCAAAAGACAAGCCAAGCCAGTTGCACGACAAGAAAGCCCTAGCGATGATGAAGATGATTTCGATATGGACAACTCCCCGCCCCGAAAAGCAGCCAATGGTAAACGTCCTAGCAAGCAAATTGCCATCAGCGATGATGACGATGATGTCGAATTGGACGAAGATTCACCACCACCAAAAGCAGCGGTTAAGAATGGAAAGGGCAAAGCGGTTCCTAAGAAAAAGATGATTGATGAGGAGGAGGATGACCTTGAAATGGAAGACTCGGCACCACCAAAGCCAGCAGCTAAGAGCACGAAGGCAAAGGCGAAGGCTGTCCCCAAGAAAAAGGCAATAAGCGATGATGAAGATGATCTCGATATGGAAGATGAGTCTCCACCGAAGCCTGTAGCTCGTGGTCGCGGCCGTCCAGCCAGAGCAGCGGCAGTTGCCAAGGCTAAGAAGCCGGTCTATATCGACTCATCGGACTCAGAGGATGACATGGATGCTGATGATGTCGACGAATCGGCAATGGTGGAAGAGGAAGAGAGTGAGGAAGATTTCAGTGACTAGGATAGCATGAGTAGACTTTCTGGTGTTTCGGTGGTTAGGATAGCTCAGGGCTTCACTGGATGAAGGATATGTAACAGATTTTCTTTTTTGTTAGGACTGACAGTGGTATTATTTTACGAAATGGGGACCATACAATAGGGGAAACTTTAGGCGGACGATTGCAGTCTATGTTTCTGGGAGCTCTTTTGTTTTAGTTTTTTTTTTTATCAATCTTTTATTTTCTTTTGTTATTGCTTTTACAAGTGTATGGATACAAACAGAAACCGATAATCCGTAGTGAAATTACCGATATAATAAATTACTCTTGTGTTGTGTCTTTGACGATGGTGAGTAAATTGTGACGATATTTTTTTGCCAATGGGAGGGAGGTAAAAGGGAGTGATTGAGTGATTGAGTGACTGAGTGATTGAGTGACTGAGTGATTGAGTGACTGAGTGATTGAGTGATTGAATGGTTGATTGATTGAGTGACTGATTGACCGATTGAGTGACTGATTGACCGATTGAGTGGTTGAGTGATTGATTGATTGATTGACTGATTGACTGATTGATTGACATTGCAATTACGGGAAAATCAAGGGAAAATGAACATGTGACGGGAGTAAGTAGTATTATCTGCTTTGGGAAAAGGATGATGATGCCTTTAAGTGGTAAGTGGTAAGTGGTAAATGAGGGAGGGGCGCGCGGGCGGGCGCGATGGGGATCGATTAGTTTGTTCGTTTGTTTGTTTTCGTTCTACGGTATCGCGTCTTATTTGGGGGAGGCCGATGATGAGGGGGAAGGGGGGAGGGTGTGTGGTGTGTGGTGGTGGTGGTTAGATGGTGAGCGGGCGGCTGGGGAGGAAGTCATAAATAAGGTAAGTAAGTAAGTTTAGCTGGTTATTCTTGGAGAGGAGAGCTGAAGATGGGCAGGTAGGCTGGCTGGCAAGCGAGCTGAAGATGGAGATGGAGATGGAGATGGATGGGTATAAGTAAGTGAGTAAGTAAGTATGTACAAGTATGTAGGTAGGTAGATGTTTGGTTTGGTAGGTTGGAGGCGCCGATTCAATCCACGGTACTATATGGTTTTATGCGTGGGTGCGTGGGGGGGAGAGAGGGGGGTGTATGTATGTATGTGTGAGTGTGAGGGTGTATGTATGTGTGCGTGGGTGAGGGTGAGGGTGTCTTTCTATCTATCTATCTATCTGCAGGAACTTAACTACTACTGTAAGGTAAGTTAAGTTGAGTTAAGTTACGCGTAGTTTGACTACTGTAACTTAACTACCGTAGATCTCTTTTGGGATTTGTTTACATTGATTGAGTGAGTGAGTGGGTGAGTGAGTGAATGATGCATCGCGATGGGTTGTGTGGATGGGAGGGATTGATGCTGTTGCTGTGTAAATTAAACAAGTTGACCAATGAGTTCATGAGATGCATAGAAGTTTCGGTTCCGGGGAGCGAGGAAGGAAGGAAGGAAAGAAATGGGTTTTGTTCAGGGGTTCAATGATGATGATGTGTTGGGATGATGGCCTATTGTTTACTGGGGGGGAGGGGGGAGGGAGGGGGAGCGGAGTACTTGTGTACTTGTGTACTTGTGTGCTTGTACTGTAGGAGGTAGAGAAGTAGGTCGTTCTGCTGTTATTGGAGATCGAGATGAGGAGGGAGGGGGAGATGTGTATGTATGTATTGTATGTATGTACAAGTATGGAGTGCGAGATATGTACAGCTATGTATTGGCCTTGGTCGGAGAAGGGAGAAGGAGAAGGTTGAAACCTGATGCCGATACTTGATACTGTACTGGCTGTTTATGCTGCTCTATTGGTTACGGAATGCCGACTCGTCTACGAAAGGCAGATGCATTGCCATTGCCCATCGCCATTGCCCATTGCCATTGCCCATTGTGTCGCGACCGTCTCTGTACAACGCGAAATACTTTGTACATGCAAAAGTTATTTTGAGCGCGTCAAGCTTTGGATTTGCTTGGATTTCGCTTGGATTTGCTTGCATTACCAAGTCGTGATGTGATTGATGGTGGCGATGTGGCTGCCCACGCTTTGTGCACAAGGTGCAGCGGGTGCAAGGCGCGCATAATTTACCCCTGAAATCCAACCTTCGGCCCCTTGATGCTGGTGCTATGCCTGTCTTGTGCCTGTCCGATGCCTGTCTGATGCCTGGCCTATGCCTGTCCCCTATGCAGCCAGTGGGCGCATCGTGTGCATTGTGCGCATCGTGCAGCATCTCACCGCTGAAATCCTGGAAGATTCCTATCGTTCCTTCGACCTTCGCGACCTTCTCTTCGACCAATCGGCCCATTCAATCCTCATATTCTGACCTCTGGGACGGTACGAAGAGGGAAAAATAAATAAAACAAAAAAGCTTGGAATTACAAAGTAGGACTGTCTCTGCGAACACCACCCAAACAATAAACAGATTCGGCTGCGAAAAAAAAAAAAAAAGAACAGAACTCCAACTGCCGGACTTGGCTTGTTCCCTTGAACCCTTACTTGTGTTGTGTTGTGTGCATAACTCGCGGGACTCCATCTCCATTTCCCTCTCTTCCTTGTTCTTCTTCTTCTTGTGAATATCAACTGCTAGGTGATCTAGGTGATCTAGATTTCGACAATCTAATGCAAGCCAACCAAAACCAGCCCTTGGAATAGTCGTCGCTCGTTTTTAATCCTTACCACAACCCACTACTCGCTGCACTCCAGCTCAGGCTCAACCCATTACTGGCGCTTTCACTCCCTCACCGAGTTTCGTTTTCCACAACACCCACTGCTTCCCAGTACTGCACCGGTCCCGTCTGCACCGTCTGCACCGTCTGCACCGTCTGCACCGTCTGCACCGTCTGCACCATCTGCACCATCTGCACCATCTGCACCGTCTGCACCGTCTGCTGTATTCACTCGCCTCTCATTTCACCTCCACCTCCACCTTCACTCTCACCTTCACTTTCACGTTCACGTTCACGTTCACGTTCCTTGAAACAACCGACCTCCGTGCGCGCGTCAATCTCCCACTTCCACCAAACCTCCGAGTGTGACACTTTCGCTCCTCTCAAACAACGGCCGGCTCGACTGAAATCCTGTAACCAGTGTTGATTCACTGCATTTGCTTCACCGGGCTGGAAATTGACCCTGCCAATTGTATATACCATCCTGTGTGAAAGAAGAAGAGGAAGAAGAAGAAGACGAAGCAGCAGCAGCAGCAGCAGAAGAAGAAGAACTGCGTTCTTCATAGCTGGTCCTGGAGCCTGCCAAGTTTTGAAAGGGGGTTGGGGTGCCTTAATCGATATTCCGACCTATTCCACCTCGGTGCCCGGGACGACCTCAATTCTTTTACGCCAGAGTCAATATGGAGTCCGAACTGGATAAGAAACAGGTTGTGGAGGCAAAAGTTAATTCAGATGGTCAGAATATGCACCACGATTCCATGGTGACGGTGCGATTGTCCGAACCGCCCGTTCTTACTCTGGATACGAAAAGGCTCTCAGCTAAAGTGGAAAGTCCAAAGGAGGATGTTGTCGAGGAAATCACAGGTGCGGATATGGAAGATAAGAGGCGAACGATAACAGATACACGGTCTATGAAGTCCGCAGAGGAGAGCAGCATACTAGAAGAGTCGCCGAGAATTACAATGCTAGATCCAAATGGAAACGAAGTCTGCACGCCTACGGGCTCAGAAACGGCAGAGTCAGAGCCTGGTAATTCTAGAAGAGATAGTGATAGCTCGGAAACATCTTTGGAAGAGGTCAATTGGGAAGAACTGGAGAAGAAAGAAGAGCGACAACCTCGGAATCAAGACTCAGAAGATGTAAGTTTTTTTTTTTTAATAATTAAAAAAAGAAGAGGGGTTTGCACAAGCATGACAGTTACTGATTGTTTAGTCCACTGCTCTTCTGCTAGCTAGACTCGAGAAAGAAAACAACGACATCGCATCGAACCCAAAGGCCGGCATTGCCAAAGCCCAAACAGTCGAGAAAGTACGAAATCGAGCACAATCAAGGCCACCATCCATGCAGCACCTTAAGAAATTAGTCAATGGCCCTACGCCATCATCTCTTCGATATTCCGTGACCCCTCCGCCTCCTATGACCGATCTCGAGTTTTATGCGGCTCTCGTGCAAGATTACCCGCGAACGGCGCAGTATCTACCTACATTGCTCTCCAAGAAGATTAGAAGTGGTATACCCCCGCCGCTGAGAGGGGTGGTATGGCAGAGCATGTCGGGGGCAAGAGATAGGTTACTCGAGGAAGAATTTGAAAGACTGTGCGGCGAGTCAAGTCCATATGAGGGAATCATTGGGAAGGATTTGGGACGGAGCTTTCCCGGTGTGGAAATGTTCAGGGATCCAGAAGGCGATGGGCAACGCATGCTGGGAAGAGTGCTGAAGTGCTTCAGTTTATATGATCATAAGATTGGATACTGTCAGGGGTTAGGCTTTCTTGTCGGTCCTTTGCTGATGCACATGGGCGACAAGCAAGCCTTCTGTGTCTTAGTACGGTATGTTATTTGAGAATAATGGCTTGATGCATATGCTAATAATGATCGCAGACTTATGGAGCACTACGATTTGCGAAATTGTTTCCTGCCGGATCTTTCTGGACTACACGTTCGAATCCATCAGTTCCGCGAATTGTTGAAGCAACATTTACCCGTCTTATCGGCACATCTTGACATACTCCAGGTTGAACCTGCATATGTCTCCCAATGGTTCTTATCTTTCTTCGCGGTTACCTGTCCACTACCCATGCTTTTTCGAATTTACGATGTGATATTTGCTGAAGGTGCTTCTGCCACAATAATGCGAGTTGCACTTTCATTAATGAGGAAAAACGAAACCAAGATTTTGTCTTGCACGGAATTCGAGGATGTCATGCAACTCCTTTTGTCCCGCGGACTATGGGATGTCTATCATTATAATGCCGATGAATTTGTTAATGATTTCGTTAGCCTGACAGGGATTGTCACACACGAAAGTCTTCATACTTTGGAAGCGAGCTACAGGGAGTCGCAGATTGTTGATACCACCATACCATCAGATGTAGGATCGGCAGCCTCACGATTTCTCGGACGATTATGGGCCGGGTCACACATGTCCACAAGAAACTCAAATCTTAGTCCTGGACTAAGCGCTCCTTCGCGTCCTGTCAGCTTCTTACGAAAATCTCCTTCAAAGCAAAGTCTTGCATCAACATTAAATTCTGTCGAGGGCAGTGGATCGGATAGTATGCTGAGCTCGTCGACTGATGCGACGAGCGTTTCTCGGGATTCGTCTAATACCGACACCGCATCTATACGTGGACAGTCTTTCGCTAGTGTGAATGCGGCAAGACCGTCAGTCAATAAAGACAAGAATTTACACAGTCAGATTGAGGATCTTTTGACTGCGCTTAGTGAGATGCAGAGGGATCATGCTGTACTTGCAACACAATTACAGCGGGAGAGGGAGGAGCGCGAGGAAGATCGAGCGGCTGTGCGATCGTTACTTGATGGGTTAAAAAAGAAGAGTGGTACAGAGACAATTGAGAGCGCCGAGAGCGACGTTAGTGTTGAGACAGTGAAAGGGTTAGAGGCTGTCATGGAAGAGAAGCTTGGTGATGTTGATGCAGACGAGACTGCCGAGGCATTGGACAATGAAGAAGCAATCATTGATGAAGCGCCTACGCCTCCCGTCTCGTCGGATGATCTTTCTGCTCTTCTTGATGTTGTCGAAGAACGATTCGTGCGCCCTTTTACGAATCGGAGACCTTCCATGTTGCTTACCAAATCGCAACTACGGGAAGAACTTAGTCGGTCGAAAGAGCAACTCATCACCGAATCATCACGAGTTCAAGAATTCAGTCGGCGAATTGCCGATCAAGATCAAGAGATTAGCAATCTAAAAGACATGATCCGGGAGACACATGCTCATATCCGAAACTCACATCAAGATCGCCAGCGATTAGAGAAACAACTTCACGATATGCGGTCACGAAAAAGTTCTAATGCCAGTCCCGACGGATCTAGAGACGCAGATTTCGAGTGGCCGAACAAAGGTGCCAACACCAATGGTCTTCGAGAACTCAAACTCGTCCGATCAAACTCGCAGCGTTCGGTCGCAACAACCTTTAGCAAACGCACCTCCAGTCTGATTGCCCCCACCAGCACGAAAGAAAATGAAAATCCACGCGATTCCAGACCCGCAGCCGAATCACAGTCGAATAAATCGGATGTTGACGCCGATGCACTGGTGCTCGAACTCGTGCAGGCGAAAACCGCAGAGGCGATTGCGAAACAGGAGGCAGAGGAGGCGAAGGCTAAGTTGGAGTCACTGAGGAAGATGCTGGGGCTACAGAATGGTCAGACGTTTCCGGTGGGGGGTTTCGGTCATAAGTCAACACCAAGTCAGTCAGGAACGGTGTTTGGTGGGAAGACGATGAGGGTTGAGATGCCGAATTTGTCGGGGGCGGCAACAACGCCGCAGGTGGTGACGGCGCCGGCATCGGGTGGAGGTGGGTTTTGGGGGTGGGGAAAGAGGTCGGTTAGTGGGGATGTGAAGTAGACGTTTGGTTCATGGTGCCGTGGGGAGTAGGGGAATATAGAAAAATTAGGCAGGAAGTTACTAGGGTATTTTGTGAATAGGGAAAGGGAAGGGAAAAGAAAGACGGGGAAGTTTTTGGGCAAGTAATGGATTTGAAAGCCATGGGATGGAATCGGAGAAGGATGGATTGATGAATAAATTAAATCTTTTTTGATGAAAAATGGATGTTTGCTTTTTTTGCTTGCTTTGGCTTTGCTTGTGCTTTTAGACGGATGCGAAGGGATGTTTTCTTCCGGTCTTCTCTCTCTTTTTCTTTTTTATCTTTTTGTTTTTGTTAATTTGAAGCAAAATACCCCAGAGTGCGTGTGCCTTTGTTCGCTTTTTTTTTTTTTTTTTTTTTTTTTTTTAAATTGCTTTATTTTTTGGGTTGGGTACATAGGAAGGGTTGGAGTGGTGAGATGGATGTACAGATGAGATGAGATGGGATGAGAATCTGTAGATAGATAGAAGAAAGAAAGAAAGAAAGAGGGGGGTAGGGTTCTGATATTTACTGATACTGAGTTTGACTGGAATAATCTGATCTGGTCTGGTCTTTGCATTGGATTGGTGTGTATATGATGTGATGTGATGTGCTGTGCTGTGGTGTTGGTGGTTTGAGTTGGTTTGAGAGCCCACTTTGACAAATATCAAAGGTAGGGATAGATAGGTAGATAGGTAGATGGTATGTATCATCGACTCGGGCTAAACAAACTAAGCTAAGCTAAGCTCTTGATAAAGATGTGATGATATATCAGTTAGTTAGTTAGTTAGTCGGTCGGTTAGTCAAGTGCTTGATTAATTAATTAATTAATTACTTCTTCTTGTGGGAGAAAAGGGGGGGGGAGGCAGGAGAGAGTGTTGGATGGTGATGGTGATGGTGATGGTGATGGTGATGGTGATGGTGATGGTGATGGTGATGGTG
>JANHAD010000275.1:0-31166 GCA_026226035.1 Clarireedia monteithiana
TCTCAGACTCACACAGGTCGTTAAAATGAATAAAAAAAAAAAAAAAAAAAAAAAAAGGTGTAATTAGTCCCGGAGTCGGTGTGTTTGAGCCTAGCTTTTGCTTGGTTCAGCGCCAATTCCCATTCCTAGGTCTTAATTCTCTTAATGCTAGCGCCTAAGTGGGCGAAGCTAGTTATATAAGAGTCCGGCTCTTCGCTAGTACCTGCTTTGGCCAGCTTATCTGCTAATTCATTCCCGTCAACGTTGTAGTAGCCGGGAACCCAAGCTAATTTGACGCTAGCACCTTTATTGACTATTTGAGTGCTAGCTTCGTATATCCTTATTAATTGGTCTTGGCCTGGGTTGTCGTTCAGCGACTGTAGCCTAAGCAAGGCAGCCTGATTATCATTGTAAACCGTGTATTCCTAGTCCGGCCGGGCTAGCTGGCTAGCTAATTCAACAGCCTAAGTAATCCCTTCCAATTCGCTATTGTAGACTAGCTGATTTAGGCCGATATTCTACTTATACGCTCGGATTAGCTCTTGATTAGCGTCTAGAAGAGCTAGTCCGACCCCTATTCCAGTCTGGGTTTGCAATTGGGACCCGTTAGTATAAAAGTAGTATTGATTATAAGCCTGTATTAGCGCTGAGTCCTAGTAGTCCAAGGCTTCGTCTTCTTTAGAAAGACGACTAATCCGGACGCTAAAAGGGCTAGCAAGGGTCCAAGAGGGGAATTTGAATGGCTGTATTAGTTCCAAGCTAGCTATGTCGACTAGCGGGTGTATTGACTGCCTAATTCGGTCGATTTAAGTTGGCTTTAGCTTTGGCTTTAACTTAAGCTTCTTAATCCGCGGTAGGATTAGCTGGTTGCTGTTTGAGCTTATAGTGTCGTCGTAGTCACGGTGGCTGTCACGGTGGTCCCGGTGCCCCTCCCAAAGAAGCTTATAAATTAGGTGGCTTTTTGAGAGTTTAAGAGATCGAAAGGTGTATTGGCGGGCTGCGGTATTTAAGCGAATATCCGGGAGGACTAGCGCGGCTTCAATGTCTATAGCTAAAGCGGGACTAGTCTTAAACACCTCTAGTATCTTCCGAAGGGCGAGGTTTTAAAGGCTTCGTAGTTAGCTTTTAAAATTAGCTTGTCCTTTATACTAAATCGAGGAGTTGTAATTTGAGATACTAGTAACACAAGCGACGTATAGCTAGCGTACAGCGAAAGAGGATAAGTCGGTTTGAATATTAGCTAGTCGATTAATTCAAAGGAAAGCTAATTTAGTTTAACTAATTCGAGTTAAAATATAATCCTTATATTTTAGTATATTGTTGAACCAAATTCCCAACTACCTTATTAGCTTGGAGGGGTATATAACTTGTTAGTTCGGTAGTTTAACCGAATTAGTTATTGAATCCTTGGAAAAAAAGTAGATTAGCTCAGTCTTTCCAAAGTCAAACTCGATACTATTCACTGTTTTAAAAGTATATAACTTATTAGCTTCTCTTTTCAAAGTCTTATAGTTCTTTTTAAAATTAGTTGAGTTAGCAGTTAATATAATATCGTCTATATAGTTTCAGATTAAATAGCTAATAATTAGGAAAAGATTCTTAATATAAATCAAAAATAAAATTAAACTAATCAAACTACTTTAAGGAATTCTAATATTAATAAGCTTGAAGAACTTAATTTGATTATTGAAAGCTAGTCTTAACTATCTAGCTTCTAAGAAGTAGTTAACTTAGATTATAAAACTAAGTAGAAGTTTTAGCTTTTTTAAAATAGTAAATAGTTAGTTTTTAACTATATAATCGAAAGCCCTTTTAATATCAAGAAATAGAACTAATATTTTAAATTTATTTATATAATCTCCTTCGATTTTATTTATTAGTAAAAGTATTATATCAACTACAGACTTTTTCAATCTACTTCCAATTTAAGAGTTATATAACAAGGTGCTAGTTTTAGTTAAGTAGCCTAATCACTTTGCTAATATCCTCTTACTAACTTTTCTAAGATAATTAAATAGTAATATCACTTTATAAGTTTTAAAGATTAAATAATCAAACTTTTTTAACTTTTTAAAAATAGCTCTTATTACTTAGTACTAGCAAGTTAAATAGTATTTAAAATTGATAAGAAAGTTGAAGACTTTATAAAAAAAATTAGAAATAGCTTGATAAACTTTAATAATAATTTCTTAGTTAATTCTGTTTAACTTTAAAGTTTTTCCTTTAATTTTTATTAAATAAACTCTTTCCAACTTACTAGTAGTTAGCTTAGACTAAGTATCGACTTTATAAGAATCCTAAGTAGAACTAGTTGAGATTGAAGACTTTAAAAACAAGATAGCTTTTAAAATAATTACTTTTTTATTGAAAGTTAACTAATTTAAAATCGAAAGTAATTAATAACTTAAGTAGCTTTTAATATAGTTAAAAGTTTTAAAAATTAACTTTAAGTCTTTTATCTTTAAGAAAATATTCTAGTAGCTCTATTTAATATATTTAATAGCTGAAAAGTAAAGGTTTTTAATTAAATTATAACTTTGATTTTAACTTTCACTTCTTTATACTTTTAACATCAATTTCTATAATTCCTTTAACTTAAAAGTTTACTAAAGTTTAGCTTTTAGCTTAAACTTTATTTTCGGAATCGTATTAGCTACTACTAACCCGATTAGTTATATTAGCTTAAAAGTGATATCTTTAAAATAAATTATATTTAATACTTCAAAGTTTAACTTAGTTTTCGTAATTTCTAAAAAGTTTTAATTGAGAATTAAACTCTTTTTAGTTAAATTAACTAACTTATTTTTAAATAAGTTTTAATCAATCTTCTTAGTATTAAAGAACTAAAGTGAATTTAAATAACTTTGAAAACTTAAATTCTTAATTATAAAGAAAATAAATAAATAATCTAAATTTATATTATCTAATACTTACTAATTATTTATATATCTTATTACCTTTAAAGTAATAAATGTTAGATCTAAAATTAAAGAACTAATACTTTGAAAGAAGGTTTTAACTTTAATTTTATTTAAGAGTTCAAAGTTATTATCTTCAATCTAATTAACTAATTGAGTTTTAACTTAAATATTAATTGTTAAAAAGTTTTATTAAAAATACTTTAATTAGTTTATTCACTATTTTATTTCTATCAACATTGTAATAATTAAGAATTTAAATTAATTCAATGTTAATATCTTTATTAATTATTTAAATATTAATATTATATATTCTTATTAATTACTTTTAATTTAGATTATTATTTAGCAATTATAGTTTAAATAGAGTAGCTTGATTATTATTATAAATTATATATTCTTAGTTTAATTAAGTTAATTAGTTAGTTAATTTAATAATCTAAATAATCTCTTCTAATTTATTATTATAAACTAATTAATTTAAGTTAATATTCTATTTATACACTCAGATTAACTTTTGATTAATATCTAGAAAAGCTAATCTAACTTTTATTTTAATTTCGATTTACAATTAGAACTTATTAATATAAAAGAAATATTGATTTTTAATTTATATTAATATTAAGTTTTAGTAATTTAAAACTTTATTTTCTTTAGAAAAGCAACTAATTTGTATATTAAAAAGGGAAGTGGAAGTTTAAAGAGGAAATTTAAATAACTATATTAATTCTAAATTAGTTATATCGATTAGTAAATATATTAAATATTTAATTTAATCGGTTTAAATTAGTTTTAATTTTAACTTTGATTTAAACTTTTTAATTTATAGTAAAGCTAGCTAATTATTATCTAAGTTTATAATATTATTGTAATTATAATAGTTATTATAATAGTTTTAATACCTTTTTTAAAGAAGTTTATAAATTAAATAGTTTTTTAAAAGTTTAAGAGATTGAAAAGTATATTAATAAATTATAATATTTAAACGAATATTAAAAGGAATTAATATAGTTTCGATATCTATAATCAAAGTAAAATTAGTCTTGAATACTTCTAATATTTTTTAGAAAATAAGATTTTAAAAGCTATAAAGTTAGTTATTAAAACTAACTTGTCTTTTATATTAAATCGAGAAGTTATAATTTGAGATGCTAATAATATAAACGATATATAGTTAATATATAATAAAGGGAGATAAGCTAATTTAAATATTAATTAGTTGATTAATTTAAAAGAAAGTTGATTTAGTTTAACTAATTTAAATTAAGATATAATTTTTATATTTTAATATATTATCAAACTAAATTCCTAGCTACTTTACTAACTTAGAAGAATATATAACTTGTTAATTTAATAACTTAATCAGATTAATTGTTAAACTTTTAAAAAAGTAAATTAGTTTAATTTTTCTTAAGTTAAACTTGATACTATTTACTATTTTAAAAGTATATAATTTATTAATCTCTTTTTTCAAAATCTTATAATTCTTCTTAATATTAGTTGAGTTAACTACTAATATAATATCGTTTATATAATTTCAAATTAAGTAGTTAATAATTAGAAAAAGATTTTTAATATAAATCAAAAATAAAATTGAATTAATTAAGTTACTTTGAAGAATTCTAATATTAATAGGCTTGAAAAACTCAATTTAATTATTAAAAGCTAGTTTCAATTATCTAGCTTCTAAGAAGTAGTTAATCTAAGTTATAAAACTAAATAGAAGTTTTAACTCTTTTAAAATAGTAAGTAGCTAGTTTTTAGATATATAATTGAAAGTCTTTTTAATATTAAAGAATAAAACTAAAGTCTTAAATTTATTTATATAATTTCCTTCAATTTTATTTACTAATAATAATACTATATTAATTATAAACTTTTTCAATCTACTTTTAATTTAAAAGTTATATAATAAAATATTAATTTCGATTAAATAGTTTAAATACTTTATTAATATCTTTTTACTAACCTTTTTAAAATAATTAAGTAGTAATATCACTTTATAAACTTTCGAAATTGAATAATTAAATTTTTTTAACTTTTTGAAAATAGCTTTTATTACTTAGTGTTAGCAAGTTAAATAATAATTAAAATTAATAAGAAGATTAAAAACTTTATAAAATAAGTTAGAAATAGTTTAATAAGCTTTAGTAATAATTTCCTAATTAATTTCATTCGACTTTAGAGTTTTTCCTTTGATTTTCGTTAAACAAGCTTTTTCTAACTTGCTAGTAGCTAGCTTAAACTAAATATCAACTTTATAAGTATTTTAAATAAAGTTAGTTGAAATTAGAGGTTTTGAGAATAAAGTAGCTTTCAAAATAACTACTTTTTCATCGAAAGTTGATTAGTTTAAAATCGAGGGTAGTTATTAACTTAAGTAGCTTTTAATATAATTAAAAGTTTTAAAAATTGATTTTAGGTTTTTAGTTTTCAAGAAAGTATTCTAATAACTTTATTTAGTATATTTAATAATTAAAAAATAAAGGTTTTTAACTAAATTATAATTTTAACTTTGATTTTCACTTCTTTATACTTTTAATATTAATTTCTATAATTCCTTTAGTTTAAAGGTTTATTAAGACTTAGCTCTTAGTTTAAACTTTATTTTTGAAATTATATTAATTACTATTAATCTAATTAATTATATTAGTTTAAAAGAGATATTCTTAAAATAAATTATATTTAATATTTCAAAGTTTAACTTAGTTTTTATAACTTTTAAAAGGTTTTAATTAAGAATTAAATTTTTTTTAATTAAATTAACTAGCTTATTTTTAAATAAATTCTAATTAGTTTTCTTAATATTAAAGAACTAAAAAGAATTTAAATAGTTTTGAAAACTTAAATTCTTAATTATAAAAAAGATAAGTAAGTAATTTAAATTTAAACTATTAAGTATTTACTAATTATCAATATACTTTATTACTTCTAAAATAATAAATATTAGATCTAAGATTGAAAAGTTAATATTTTAAAGAAAAGTTTTAATCTTAACTTTATTTAAGAGTTCGAAGTTATTATCTTCAATCTAGTTAACTAATCGAGTTTTAACTTAAATATTAATTACTAAAGAGTTTTACTAAAAGTGATAAATATTGAAATCCTTTAAAATAAATAAATTAATTAAAATAGCTTTTAAAAATAAACTTCTTTTAATTATTTTAACTTTTTTACTTTCTTATTAGTTAGTTTTATTATAAATATTAACTATTTTAAATATATTGATTTCTTAATTTAGTTAGACTATTAATAAGTTTGAATTTAAATTATTTAATATTAATATCATTTTAATTTTAAGAACTTTTGAAATATATATTAAAGTTCAAGGTTTGAATTCGCAAGTTAATACTAAAAGTTAATTGAAGTTGAAGTAGATTATAAATTAACTTTAAAAGTAGTTTCAATTCTTAGTTATAATTTAGAGCTTTTGAATTATTAATAAATCAATTTTTAACTTGATAGTGAAATTAAAAACTACTTTAGTTTTTAATAAACTTTTATTAAAATTTATTTATAATACTTAGATATCTTAACTATTTATAGATTTATATTAAGTTTCTTTATAACTTTATACACTTTATATAATTTAAAATTACTAATATAAGATAGTAAGTAGTTATAGTTAAATTGTATATTAAATATTTGTAAGTTATTTATAAATCTTTTCAACTCAACTTATAAATATTTAATCTATAAATCGAGTTATTAATAATCAAGAAATCTAACTTATAAGTAATTTAACAAGTTACTAAAAACCCAATATATAATATTATATAATATAAAGTAATTAGATATATATATTAATCTTTATACTAATTAGATAAATAAAGATAAAATATAATTTTAATTTAATTAATATATTATAATTCGCTTTTAAATATAAATTTATATTAAGAAATCAATATAATTTATATTTGATTGTTAATACTTTCTAATAAAGTATTAGAACTATTATAAAAAATATTTATTATAATTAAAGATCTAAGTAAATAAAAAGAATTAAGAATTATTATTTAATAAGATTTTCAACTTGAAGATTACTTATATAAAAGTAATTTAAAATATAACTATATATTTTTCAAATTAACTATATATCTTTAACTTAGATAATAATTCTTTTAATATAAATAGCTACTAAGTTAATTATTATAATAAACAATTAGTATAATAATTAGTATAATAAATATATATAATTAAAATATACTTTCGAATTTTTAAACAGTAACTTCTTTTATAATTTCTTATAATGCGAATAATATAGTAGATTGAATTCTTAAATTAGATATTATTAAATATATAATCTTTTTAATAATATACTTAAATAAGAGCTTTGAAAGTAAGAGATTAATAGAGCTTTAATATCTGCGGATTTCTTATAATACTTATATTTTAGAAAAATATTAATAAAATATAATCTACTAATTATTATACTAATCAACTTACTACTAAGTTTTATATAATATTTAATCTTTTTAGTAAGTAGTAGAATATATTTTCTACTAGTAATTGAATATATATTATTACTAACTTCGTTATTTATAAAAGAGTTTATATTTATTAACTTCTTGTAAACTATCTTAATTATATTAAAAGCTTTTTTAATAGTTTAAGTTTTAATAAGATTAAATACTTTCTTCGACTTAGTAAAAGATAGTATATTAATAAATAATTTAGATTTAATACCTCTTTTAAGAAACTTCCTAATATATTTATTTAATTTTTCTATTTCAAGATTAATATATAAGTAGAATATAATTAAGAAAAAAAATTACTTAGTTTTCTTATAATAACAATAATATTTTTCTTATTATTATTATCTATTTTTACAACAAGTTATTTTCCTTTAACTAGTTTATAAGTTAGTAAAGATATTTTTAAGATTAATTAGTATAAAGATTAATAGAAAAGATATTAAACTTATTAATAAATAATTTATTATTTCTATTGAATTTTAAGACTTTTCCTTAGTTAGAAAGAAAAGAAGAGTTTTATATAGTATTTTTAGGATTGATTAATATAAAGATTAATAAAAAAGATATTAAATTTACTAATAAATAATCTTTTATTTTTATTAAACTTTAAGATTTTTCTTTATTTTAAAAGAAAGAAAAAGTTTTATATAATATCTTTAAGATTGATTAGTATAAAGATTAGTAGAAAAGATATTGAATTTACTAATAAATAATCTTTTATTTTTATTGAACTTTAAAGTTTTTTTTTACTTTAGAAGAAAGGAAAAGTTTTATATAATATCTTCTAAACAATTTTCTTAGAAATTAGAAAAAGCTTACAAATAATATTAGAATATATTTATAATTGAACAAAGTAGCTTAGAAGTAGCTAAAGTAAAAATAATAATATTATAATATTCTTCAAACTAGTTATATTTAAAATCCTTTTTAAATTAGTATAATAATTATTATAAAAACTTATAAATTTATAATACTTTTATAACTTCTTTATACTTTTAATATATATTTCTCTTTTTCAAATTACTTTTAAAATAAATATTAAAAATAAGTAAATTAATATAGAAAATATACTAATATATTATTTTCTACTAATATTTCTAATTCTTCTTTAAAAGTATTATTAATTGTAATAAACTTAATATAATAATTCTATTTTAAAAACTAAGTTTTATAATAATAATCAAGAATATCTAGTAGTAAATCATTTAATAAAATATTCGACTTATAATCTAAGAAGTTTATATTAAAAAAAAGTAGAAGAGATTAAAATTAAATATAAGATTAATATAAAGATTAATATAATAATAAAGAAATAAATCTTTAAACTAAATAGTTATTACTAATCTTTATTATAAGTAAGAAATTCGCGATTAGAGTTTTCTATATTAATTATAAGAATATCTTTAAATATAATTACTTTTTCTTTCTTCTTCTTATTTATTATATTTTAAGTATTAGATGAAGAGTTGTTAGATAATTCTAGTAAGTTAGATAATTTAAAAGAATTATTAAAATCTTAAATTTATAAATTAATAAAATAAAAATATAAGAAGTAGATATAAAAAACTTATTTACAAAGATATTTTTTTAGTATAATCCTATTTTAAAGCTAATAAAGTATTTTTAATAAGATTAAACTATAAGAGAAATTAGTAAATAAATTAGTAAAATAGATATATAAACTTATATATTATTAATTCAATATTTTAATTATAATCTTTATTCTTTAGAGACGATATAAACAATAATTTTAAAAATCAATTTTATCTAAAATATTAATTGAATTATCCGATTAATAATTAGATATATTTCTTAATAGAGTATTTACTTAGAGATCTAAAAGAAAACTATCTAATAGTTTATTAGAATTATTATCTTTTTACTATAATTTAAAAACAATTAGTATAAAGATTAGTATAAAATATTATTAAAACTTACTTATAAAAAAGATATAATATCTTTTAAAAGTTGTAATTCTTTTTATATATCTTTGAAAATACAATTAGTAGAATAATTAGTATAAAAAATTAAATAATATACTTTATTTCAATTAAATTATTATAAAAGCTAAGTAGTTGTAAGAAGAAGAATATAAAAATAATAAAATTAAACTTATTACTTAAAAATAATAAGTATTTTAATTGAAAAAGTGAATAAATTAAAATTTAATTATAATAAATTTTTCATTTAAAATATAAATATATATATATAACTATAATTTCTTTTTCTTTTAATTATCTTTTAAACTATATTACTATTTTATTAAGAATCTTTAGATTAGTAAGTACTTTCTAATTATCAATATATACTAATTTTTATATTAATTGTATAAATGCGAAAATAATATCTAAATATAAATTATTAACTAATTTATTAAACAACCTTTATATAATCAAAGTAAGAACTTATATTATAAGACTTTAAAATAATCTTATTATAGATTATATTAAGAAAGTTAAAAATACTGATTATATTATTATATAATATATAAAAGATAAGCTTAAGAAATTATTATACTATTTTATAATAAATAAAATAATTTAGAAAACACTTTTATAATAATCTAAAAATAATATTCAATTAAAACAATAAGTTATATAACCTTTTTATATTAATTAATATACTAATCTATATATAGTGTTAAAGAGAGTAATAATTAAAAGTCTATTATTAAATTATATAATTATAATAAAGTTGAGAGACTTTTTATAATAATAGATAATAGAAATCAAAGTTTCGAAGATATTAACTATAATAATAATAAGGAATAGAAGTATAAGTAGAAATAAAGAGAAGATAAAAAGGTTAATAATAATGAAATTGTAAATACTTTAATTACTATAATTTAGTTAAAAGAAAATAATTATAAAAAATTATAAAAACAAACTTAAGTAAAGATTTTTACAATTTCTTTTAATATAAAGATATTTTAATAATTAAAATCTAAGTAAATAAAAAGTAAGTTTTTAAACTTTAATAAAATAAATAGTAAGTTAATATTAAGAGTTTGAAAAAGAAAATCAAAGAGTTAAATATAATAAATAATAATAAATTTAATATTATATTACCTATTTATTAAGAATTTGATAAGTAAGTAAATTTTCTACTAATCTTTATACTAATTAATTTAACAATAATATAATAAATACTCTATATATATACTTTCTAATATATATTTTACTATTAGTAAAAAAGAAGTTTAAAGAAATCTAGTAATATAAACAACTTAGTAAGAAGATATTTAAGATTTTAAATAATTATTAGATATTATAAACTTTTAAAATATTAAAGATAATTTTAATTTTAGATAGTTATCTTTATTAAGTCTTATTTAATAATAGTTAAATAGCTTTAAAAAGATTGCTACTTTTAAATTTAATATCTTAAAAGATTCTATAAATTATAAAGAAGTATAATAATTACTTAATATTATAGAATTGATAAATAAAGTATAGTAAAGCTTTAAGTATATCTTTCCTTCTAATTCTAATTTAAGATTTATATTAAATACTCTTGAAATTCGCTAATTTATTTAAATATTTGTAAGTTTTTAAATATACAATATTATTATAATATTCTTTTTATAATAGTAATTAGTATAAAGATTAGTATAAGAGGCTTTTAACTATTTTATATAATTAGTTAATATCTAGTTTACTTTTAAGAAAAATATATAAATTTAGTTTATATAATCAATTATTTTATTTTTTCTTTTTCTTGTATTTACCCTCTTTTTATTTTATTTTTATTTTAATTTTTTAAACCTTCTTTATCTTTTTTATTATATTCTTTTTTTCTTTAAAATCAATACTTATCTCGAATATAATTAATCTTTATATTTAATATCTTTTAATAATCAATCTTGTATTATAGAGATTATATATTATTTTTTATTAGATCAATTTGTAAATTCAGATAATTCTAATAATTATTTACTAGCTTTAAATAATCTTTTCTAAGATAATATTTTAAATATATTATTTTTTTTAATTCTTATAAAGCTAAATCTATTATTTAAATAGTCGGTATCTTACTTTACTGAATTTCTTCAATAGTAGATTACTACTAAATAAATTTATAAAAAGATTGAAAGTAGTATTAATAAGAGAATATTATTAAAGAAAATATTCTAAGATTCTATAATTTGGAAATCATTTATTTAAAATAAGTATAATTAAGTGGTTAATTGAAAGACTAGAAATCTATATATTATATATTGAAAATATAGAATTTATCTTATTTATTCTAATTATAAAAATCTAGAAACAAATATAATAAAGAATTATTTAAAAACAAAGAGTTGTTGAAAGAAAGTTTAGATAATTAAAGATTATACTTAATAATTTTTACTTTAAGCTTTCTTTAATAAATAAATAAATACTAATTAGTATAAAGATTATTATAAAACTAATTTATATAAAAGAAAAATATATAACTATTTACTAAATCTTTGTTTTATAAACAAGTTTTAATATTAATTATCTTTATATAAATTTCGTTTTATATAGTTGAAGATTTAAAATAGTACTATTTGATTATAATATTTAATCCTTTATAGTAACTTCCTTCAATAACTACTATATATAAATAGCTTTATAAATAACTAATTGAAGTTAAATAAAATACTCTTTTAAAACTTATATCTAGAAGTAAACTTATATTATTATTTAATATTTAGTTTAATATAATAAAACTTTCCTTTTTAAAGATTATTATATATTATATTAACAAAGATTAGTAATTAGTTAAAAAACTTATTAATTTCGAATTTTTAAAAGAAATTTATTTTAGTAATATTTTAGTAAAAGTAATTAAAAGAGTTACTAATAAATTTAGTATTTCAAATTATATTATCTCGATTACAATTAATAATATAAATTCTAATATTACTATAATAAATAAATTGAGAAATAATATATCTTCTAATTTAAAAATTCTATATTTCGATAACTTTTTAAACAATTAATATATTAAATATATTTCTTATTTAGTTTATATTATCTAACTTATATTAAAAGCTTTTTTAAGAAAGATTCGATTTAAACCAACTAATAATATATTTATTCGAGATTAAAAAGATAATTAACTTAAAGAAATTAAGTAGTTAAAAGAAAATAACAATCGTAGTATTAAATATATCCTTATTAAAATAAGTTTTCAGATTTTCTACTAATCTTTATACTAATCAGATAACTAGATTCGAAAATTATCTATTTTTATAAATTCTAATAGTTAATAAAAGGTTAGATTCAAAGAAATTTAAATGAAACTTATTATAGATAAGTAGATTTAAAAGACTAAACCTTTTATTTTAATTATAAATATATCAACTTAATAGAATTCAATTAGAATTATATTAATTTATATAATATATTTTTAAAAATCAATTAATACTTTTTATAATAAATATACTATTACTAAGTCTTTGAATTTTAAAGATATAAAATAGAAGTAAGTTAATTATCTTATTAATATTATATATTCTTTTAACTTCTTGATTATTAATATTAATAAAACTAAAGATATTATATTATTATATAATCTTAGTATATATAATAAGCTTTTTAAGTAGTTATTCAAATATCAATACTATTTAATAAAAAAAGTAGTAAGATATTTATAAATAAAAGATCTTTTTTAAAATATTAAAGTAGTTGAAGAAAAACTAAATTAGTATTATAATAAGATATATAATAATTTTTAAAATATTTATACAATTAATTCTTTATTTTATAGAAACTTTAAACAAAAAACTTTTAAATAGAATTATTATTAATTAGACTATATATAAAGAAATTAATAGATAGAATTTAAAAAACAATTCAAAGAGTTATATAAAAGTTTATATAAATGATAATTATTAATTAATTAATAAATTCAATATTTACAATAACTTGATATAAATCTACTAACAACACTTTTTATTAAAAGTTATTTTTATTAAGAAGATATCAAGATATTAACTTTTAAATCTTAAAACAAAATAGATATATATAATAAAGTAGTAGAATAAATAAATTTAAATTAATACTTTATACTAATTTTTATACTAATCACTATATAATTAATAACTTTTCAAAACTTAATTTACAAAGTATTTTACAAATATAATAATTACTTAAATACTAACTTCTTGACTTTATAATTATAATATAAAATCTACTTTATATTCTTTTAACTAAAGTTAAAGTTAAGTGAATTTTCAACTTTAACTATAACTTCTACTATTACTAATATAAACAGCTTTTATTTAATATAATATAAATATCTCTATTAGTTTTTACTTTTTATTAATATAATAATTACTTTGATATACTTTTAAAAAAGTAATTAAAAGATATAATAGATATCGAAATTATAGAAAATAAAGATATTCTTTAAAAAATACAATAATAAGAAAATAAAGCTAATTATCAGAAAACTAAATTTAAAGAATAAAATAGAGATTTTTATATTAGTAATAAAAAAATAAATCTTTTATCAAAAATACAAATTATATAAATATAATTTCAAAAAAACTAAATTGAATTTCAAGCTTATAAAAGATAAAAAAATTATAGTAATTCTATATAAGATTTATTTATAGTTAATTAAAAAATATAATAAGTTAAATAAAAAATAGGAATTTAATAAGCTAAACAAGATTATTTTAATATATATTTATATAATACTTTCGATATTTCTAATAATACTAAAAAGTTAAATTTTAATATTTAAAATAAATAACTTATATTATTACTATTATTAAATAAAAGAAGAAGGATTTTTAAATATTAGATTATTTCAAATAGTTTAATATTAATTATTTTAAATTAATTCTATTAATAGATTATTATTAGATAGTTTAATAAAATATTAAGTATTATACTTATTATACTAATCTTTATACTAATCTTTTAATTATTCACTTTATTAATAACTTTTAAACTTTAATAGAATATTAGACTATCAAGTAACTTAGCAAGCTATTAAATAACTTAGCGAGCTATTAGATAATCTACCAAGTTATCAACTCGACGAATAATCTACTAGGTTGTTAAGTAACCTACTAGGTTATCAACTTAATAAACAACTTACTAGGTTGTTAAGTAACTTAGTAAGTTGATAAGTTAAGTTGTTAAAAGATAACTTACTCGTAGATTAATCTTAATATTTTCAACTCGCTTGTAAGTGACTCAACTTACTGAGTATTCGATAACTCGCTAAGTTGTATATATAGCTTAATTATAATATTAACTAACTTCTATATATCTAAATAGTAGTATAATATTAAGTAGTAATTATATATATTATATAATACTCTTTTAATATTATTCTAATATACTTTTAAAAGTTAGATAATAATATAATTAATTTTAAAGAAAGTATTTATAATTTTGATTATACTTAGTTTTATTTCTTTTATTAAAATTATTTTTTCTTATAATAAATATTTTATATTAATTTAGTTTTTTAGAAAGTTACTTTATAAATTATTTAATATTAAAAACTAGTTTAATATTTTATAATATAATACCTCTACTTTTTCTTTTATATTTTTAATTAATACTTTATTTATTTCTAATAAAAGAACTTTAAAATTAAATATAAACTTATACTAACTTATTATTTTATAAAGAACTTTATTATTTATAATATTATTTAGAACCTAATATTAATATTCTTATTTAGTTTTTTATATTATAATAAGAAAAATCTTTATTTTAAAAAAAACTTATTATTATATTTAGTTTGTATAAAATTAATAATATAATTTATAAACTTTTTTATATTTAGATATTTATTATAATACTAAGATACTATCTTTATAATCTAACTTATTAATTATTTCTAATACTAATTAAAAGTTTATAATAAAAAGCTTTATTTATATATTTAGTTTTTTAATTGTAATTTAATAATTAAATATTAGAAGAAGTATTATATTACTTTATATTAGAATTATAAATATTCTAAATTATTTATTTAATATTTAATAATAAAACTAATTTAGTAAAATTTATTTATAATTAGAGAATATTATTATTTAAATTTTATAATCCGAGCTACTATATAAATCTATATAAATATATATAATTATAAAGAGGATATTTAAGAAAGTAAAATTAAGAATATATTTTATATTACATATTATTTAATTAAAAGCTTTTATAAAATCTATTATATAAGTTTATTATTATTATATAAAAAAAGTAAATTTAATTTAAATATCCTATATTATATATTAAAATTATTATTTACTATTATTTTCTTTTTTATTATAAAGTTTATAATATAATTTAAAGTTTTTAAAGTTTATAAATACTTATATATATTGAAAATCAAATATCTATTAACTTTATTTTATAATAAATCTTAACTTTTAATTAGCTATTACTATTATATATAAAAGTTAGCTTCTTTTTAAATATATATTATTATTTAAAGTTAATTATATTTTTAAATATTTTTATTTACTTAGTTCTAAATATTTATTAAAATATAATATTTATAATTTAGATAGTTTTATATTCAAATATTTATATTTACTTATAACTTTTATAAGTAGAAAATATTAATTTTCTCTTTTAATATAAAATATAAGATAATAATATAATATAGTTATAATCTTCTAATATTAGTTTACTTTATTTAAAGATTGTAAACTTATAAAAAACAGTTTTATTTTTATTATAAGTAAAGTATACTATTTATTATATAAAGTCTATATCTAGTTCTATTTCTTTATTTAATAAGAAAAGTTTATTTTCATTATTAAGTATAATATTTTATATTAACAGTTATACTAGATTAAAGCTTTTATATAAAGTTACTTTATATTAAATTTAAAAGTATATACTTATACTTTATAAACTTAATTCTTTATATATTATAATATAAAAGTTATATTATTTATAAATATATTTATTTAATAAGATAGTTTATAAGACTTTAACTATTAAAGTAAATATAATTAAAGTTTCCTTTTATTTTTACAAAGTATTTAAATATTTATAAATTATTTTAAAAGACTTTTATATAACTTTAATTAATTAGTTATTTATTCTCTTTAAAATAACTAAGTAGTTAATATAATTAATTAGAAAGAGATTATAGTAGTTAGTATAATATATTTTTATAATATAGTTAATATTTATTAAACTTTTATATTAGTTTATATATATTTTATAATATCTATAATAAATAATATAATAATATTTTATAAGATTATAATAACTTTAGCAACTAAGATTATATATTTATATAACTAGTTACTATTTAATTTCTTATACTATTTTATTTATATAAAAGAGTTAGAAGAAATAAAGAAATTTTAAAAAGAAGATAATTTAGATTATATACTTTATATATAAGTTCACTTTCTATTAAAAAAAGTAATAATTTATTAAAGTTAATTTAATCTATATAAAAGTTTTTTCTTTAACTAATTTAAAAATAACTATTATTATATATTAAAGCAAGTTTAATATAATAGTAAGTATATTAACTATTATATAATTATACTATTTTTCAAGTTTAGTTATTAATATTCTATTTAATATTCGTTTAATAATCTTAGTATTTTCTTATATAAAAAGTAACTTTTAAATTTAAGTATTTATAAAAGTAATTATTTAGTTAATATAAGTAAATATAATTATTAAAATATCTATTAAAATAAACTTTCTAATTTATTTATATAATATTTAATATAAAGTATAAAATTATAATCTATTAAAAAATATCTATCTTTTTATTATAATAAAGATATATTTATTATTATTAATTAGAAGTTATTTACTTATAAGTAAAGTTAATAAAGTAGTTATTATAATATAAATCTTTATTAATTAAAAGTCTACTTCTAAGTTTTTCAAAGTTTTTATTATATCTACAAAGCTAATTACTTTAATATTTACTTCTTTTTAATTTTATATTAGTATTAAGTTTTAGTAAATAGAGATATTGTTATTATTTATATTTATAAAAAATATAATTAAGAAGTTTACTACTTTATTATTTAATTTATATATTATAATTTTTTATTTCAAATCTTTATATAAAAATATAAATTTATTAATATTAACTATAAACTTATTTATTATTATATATTAAAACTTAACTTTCTTTTTTATTATATATAAATAATTATTAATAACTATTACTACTAAATTATTATTAGAAGTTTTTTTATTTAACTTAAAAGCTAGTAAAAAAATTATATTCTTAATAACTTTCTACTACCTCTTTAAGAGATACTAAATATATATACTTGAAGTTAGTTTTTAGTTTTAAATAAAATCAAGGTTTGCAGATTATAATAAGTATTAAGAAGTTATTAATAATATTATTTTCACTACCTTTTTTAAATAGTAATAAACTTTATAAAGAAAATAATATATATTTATTAAATAATATAAACTCTTTATTAAATAAGTTTAATAATTTAATATATTATTATATAAATATTAATAATTTATTATATAAAGATATAATATAAACTAGTTTATAACTAAGAAAATTATTTATTAATATATATTATATCTTCAATCTATTTATTAAAGAAGTTACTAAACTAATTAAATTGCTTTTATATATTTAATTTACTTATAAACTTTTTTCTTTTAACTAATATTTAGAATATTCTTTTTAAATTATTAATTTAATTAATAAGTTTAATAATAGTTTTAATATTCTCTTATCTTTTTAAAAATATATAATTTTTAATTAACTAGTTATATATACTTACTTTAATAAATATTAAGCTTGTAAATATATAAGTAACTAAGTTGAAAGTATTATTTTAAATTATTTTAAAAAACTATTTTTATAAAAACTTTCTTTATTTATTAAATAGTTAGTTAAAAAGCTATATATTTTTTTTTATAATAACTCTAAAGTTGTTTAAATTAAAGTTAAATATTAAATATTATTTATAATAACTTTAAATTCTTTATTATTATTTAAAAAGTTTTATTAACAACTTTATATTCTAATATTTATTAACTTAGTTTTTAAATAAATAATTTGCAGAAACTTACTTTTCAAGTTTATTAAATATTATTAAAATCAAATTAAAAGTATTTAATATTAGATTATAATTTTAAAAAAGTTTATCTAATATTTTAATTTTATAAAATAAAAAGATAATTCTAAAAAGTTATTAGAACTACTACAATTTATTTTTATTATAATATTTACTTTTTTATATTATCTTATTAGTATTTTAATTAAATCTAATTAAGAAGTTATTATTAATTAAACTAACTACTTTTTATTTAATTATAAAATTGATTTTATTTACTTAAACTTATTAGAACTAATTAATTTTACTTTTATTAAAATATTCTTTTACTTTATATTAAGAAATCTAATCTTTGCTTTTTAAAATAAAATAAAAGATAACTCTTTATTTAAAAATATTATTAATTACTTTTATAATATTACTTTTTACTATATTAATATTATTAATATTAACTTCTTCGAATAAAAAGAAAAATACTTTAATATATTAATTAAATAAGAATAAGAATAAAAGAATAAATATAAAATTAAAATTATTATCACTATTTATAATATTAATAACTAAATAAAAGATTATATTTAATAAAAAACTTTTTATTAAATAGAATAAAAAATATAAAATATTTAGATTTAATAAAACTATTTAAAGAAAAGTATATAATATTCTTTTATATATTATTAAGAAATTAATATTTATTCTAAATTAAAACTCTTATTAATTTTAAAATAAATAATCTTATTTTCATTAATATTATATTTCTTAAAATACTTAATTCTATTTAGAAAGTTATAATAAAAAAATTAAAAACTTTTTTATTAGTTAAAAGTTATAATAATTAATAAAGCTAAGAAATCTTTTATTATATTTATTTAAACTTATTAATTAATAATCGATTATAAATTTATATTTCTTTTTTAATTACTTACTTTATATATTTTTTAATTCTTAAAAGAAAATAGTTTTCTAAAAATCAAATTCTTTTTAATTATAATCGATATTAGTTATATTAGTTTATAAACTTACTTTTTAATTATACTTACTTTCGTTTTATAATATATATTTATATTAACTTTAATTCTTATAAAATTAACTTTGAATATTAGAAGAATATTAATTAATAAGATTATAAATTAAATAAATATTAGAATTAATATACTAGAATTTAATTTTCAATTATACTAATAATTATCTTAATAATAAAAATATTAATAATACTATAATATATAAAAGTAAAAGAAATTTTATTTTATTTAATAAATAAAGAAATTAAATTAATTTTTATTATAACTATTTTATAATCTTTTAAACTTTATAAAATATTTATATAAAATTAAGTTTATATATTTAAAATAATAGAGATTTACTTTAAAAAAGAATTGATAATATAGTTTTTTATTACTATTAAATATTTTAAATTTTTTTAAAAGTTTTAAATTAATTATTTAAAATAATTAATAAATTTATATATAATTTTAAAAACTATATTTTATATATTTTATAATTATAATAATTAATATAAATTTAATATTACTTTAATTTATAAAATCAATTAACTATTTAAAAAATAATAAATTAAAAAGAATAATAAAGAAATTATTTTTTTATTATTTAAATAATTATATTCTATTTTTTATTTCTAATAAATTATTTTAACTTTTTTATTTAAGATTAATATTAAGCCTTTAATCTTTAATAAATATTTAGAATTCTTAGTTATATTCTTTAAATCTAAATTAAATATTCTATTATTTTACTAATCTTATAATTATAAGATTATTTTAAAAGAAGGTATAAAAGATAAATTTTATTATAACTTATTATATAAGATATTAATTATTAAGTTAAAAACTATTAAAAAATACTTTATTAAAAACTTAATTAAAAGATTTATTAAATTAAACTAAATTTTTATTATTATTTTAATTCTCTTTATTAAAAAGTTAAATAAATTATTATATTTTTATATTGATTTTTAGATATTAAATATATTTACTTATAAAGATTACTATTTTCTTTCTTTTATTAATAAGATTTTTATTTGAATTTTTTATATAAAAATCTTTATTAAGCTAAATATTAAATAAATATTTTATTATATTAAAATAGATTTAATTTTAAAAGAATATATTATATTCTATATTTACTATAATATTTATAAATATAAAATTATATTTTTCAAATTAATTAATAGCTTTATAACTTATTAATAATATATAAATAATATTCTCTTTAATTATTTAAATATTTTTTATATTATTTATTTCAATAATATTCTAATTTACTTTAAAGATATATTTAAATATCAAGCTTATATTAAATTAAATTATAAAATATATAATAAGGAAATATTTATAATTATTAAATTATTTGATAATTAATAAGTTAAACTATTATAGTTAAATAATAACTAAATATATATAATAATAATAAAGATAATTAATTGATCTAACTTCTTGAAATTAAGCTTTCTAATTATTATTTATAAGCTTAAGTAAACTTCAAAGTAGAAGATTTAAGTTAAGTAAAATACTTAGTTCTATATAATTAATTAAGTTAAAATTATTTAATTTCAATATTTCCTATTATTATATAATAGTAATATCTATTAATAAACTTAGAAGCTTAGTAATATTTATATATTACAAGTTGTAATATATATATAATATAAGTTGTGATATTTATATATATATATATAATATAAGTTATAATCTTTATATATACTAAGTTGTATATATTTAATAAATCTAATTATAAGTTAAATAATTACTTTTTATAATATTATTCTTTTTCTTAATATTATATAATCCTTTCTATAATATACTTTTTAGTTTAAATATTAAGTTGTAATAAATAAGGAAAGTTTCTAATAAATAAAATATTATATATAATTATAATTAATCTTCTCAAAGATCTAACAAAAGTAAGTTTGTTTTTATATAAAATTTGAGAATAAACAAGTAAATAATTTTATAAATTTATATTAAATAGATTATATATTATTTATTTAAATTAGTAATTCTTTTAAATAAATAATTGAAAATAAATTATTTCGAAATTCTAATCGATATCGAATAGTAAGTATATAATTGATTTAATAAATATTAATTTTAATTAAATTATTTTATTTTAAATAATTGTTTTTATTATTATCGCTTTAATCAAATATAATCGTTGATGAATTTTCATAATAATAAAGTTTTAAAGTGATAATAATAGATATATATATTTAAATTACTTTCTTTTATATATATTATATAATAGTAATATCAATAATATTACTTTCTACTTATTTTTCTAATAAATTTATATTAACACTCTCTAATTTTTTTAAAGAAGTTTTCAAGAAATATTTACTATATCTAAATATAATTACACTCTTTTAAGTAAGTAAAGTGATAATAGAAATAAATATAATAATTTCTTCTAAATTAATTATAATCTTCATTATAATTATAATTATAAGTTAATAATACTAATTAATTTATTCTTTATTTAATAAATTACTTAATAAGTTTATTAAACTTATTGATTATAAAATAATACTTAGTTTACTTTATTAGATTAAATTAATAAGTTCGATCTTCTTACTTTTAACTTTTATATTTCTAATTATAAGAATTAAATATCTTCGATTAAAACTAATACTACTATTATAAATATTACTTAGTATTTATTAATAATAAGTTTTAAATTCATTTTACCTTTCTAATCTTTTTACTTTTTAGTTATTAATTATTTATATAATTAATTTTTAAATACTATCTTCTTATATTTATTTTATATAAATCACTCTTTCTAATTTTTATTTAAATAAGATACTTATATATTCTTTAATTATTTTATATAAAGATCTTTTAAATTTCTTTTCTTTTTAATAATCTTCTTTACTAAATCTTATTTTTAACTTTAAAAAAGATAATTCTCTTTCTACTAATTAAAATAAGTTATTATAACTATTTACTTCATCTTAGAATTTATATTAATTACTTTCTTTACTATATAATTCTTATAATTTTCCTTCAACTTTGTTTATTAAAATTCTAATATATAATTAGTTTATATTTCGAATTTGTAATTTAATTGATTTATAACTTTCTATAATATATCTTTAAAATCTTTTAAAATATAATTTTCTTATATTTAAATCTTTATTATAAGGTTTTTAAACTACTTTTAAATCTAATAAATACTATAATCTTAATTATTTTATTTCGTAGTTTAAATATTTTAATTATATATATCAATTGATATTTAATATATATATAATATAATATCTATTATAATCTTCAATATAGTTTTAAAACTTATAATATAAAAGTAAAATAATTGCTTCTTCAATTAATTATCAAATATTATATAAAGAAGTTTATATAAATAATAGTTAAAATACTTCAATTAGTAACTATTTAATTACTCTTACTACTATCAAAGTAATTTCTTTAAATAACCTTTTAAAGTTATTTAATAGAAGTATTAAAACTTCTTAAAGTAGTTTTTAAAATCGTTTTAATTTTATAAATCGTAGTAATTATTATTATATTTCTTATCTTAATTATATTCGAAGTACTTTATATAGTTCTAATAAAAAGTATTATTATAATTATATATATACTAGAAAATTAAATCGCTATTAAAGTTGTAAAATAAAGAAATATTATTTTATTTCTCAAATCTTAATTCTAGTTATTAAGAAGTTATTTACTTTGTTTAAATAAAAAGGTTTTAATAAAGTAAGTTTTTTATTAATTCTTTATAAAATCAAATTAATATCTAGCTTTTTTTAAAATTTAAAAGATATTTAAAAGTTTTTCAAGATATTAACTAAAATATATAATTTGAAGAATTGCTTTATAAATTAATTCTTTAATAAAGAGGATAATAATTAAAAAGATAATAAGAATAAAGAGAATAATAATAATAATAATAAAGATAATAATAATAATAATCTATTTTTTATTTAATATTTATTATACTTACTTATAAAGTTTAAATAAAATTAATTACTTTAACTCTCTTATTACTTTTTAAAAATCTTTTTATAATAAAATAATCTTTACACTTTATATTAACACTATTAATACTCTTTTAAGTAGTTTAATATAAATTACTTTTATATATTATTTTAGATTATTTAATCGTTCTCAACTTATTTTCAAAATAACTTTAAAAATTCTTTATTAACTTATAATACTATCTTATATTATATCTTGAAAGTCTTCAATATATATACAAAGTTCTAATATTTATAATAGTAGTTTAAAAGCTTTAAATAGTTATAATCTTCTAAGTAAATATAAATCTTTTATATAACTACTTTTATATTAAAATATCAATTATTTAATTTATTCTTAAAATTCTTCTACTATATTAAATTCATCGATTAGTTATTTTAATTCTTATATAATATTATTTAAAAGATTGATTATAAGTAGGTTTTTAAAAGAGAATATTAAATAATTATTCTATACTAAATTAAAGTAATTATTAAATAATAGTAAGATAACTAAGAGTAAGTATTTAAAACTTATTTAAATAGATCTTTAAAAATTAAATATATATTAAACTTAAATACTTCCTTTTATAATAAAATATATAAGATAATATTTTAAAGTATTCTTAAAAAATAACTTAATATATTTTAAAGTTATCTTTACTTTATACTAATTAATAATTTTTCTATTTAAATTACTTAGAATTATCTATTTATTAATTATAACTTTTATACTATTAGTTTATATTATCAACTATATTAAATTAAATTTATTAATATTAAGAGAGAATTAGTTTAAAGAAGATTTCTTATTAAATAAATTAGCTATTATTTAGAAGATTGTTTACTTTAATTTTACTTTAATATTAGTATTTAATTTGAAATATTTAAAAGTTTTACTTTTAAGAAAATATAATAAATAAAAAAGTAGTTTTCAAAAGTATTTTAAAGAGTTTTAATTATTATATTTAACTTCTTAATCTTTCCTCTTATATTTTATAAGTTTAAATAAATATAGAAATATTCAAATTATTAATAAGTGAAATTCTTAATAAGACTATTAATTAATATATCTTTTATAAGTAAATAGATTATATTAAATAATTTCTTCGAATATTCTTGTTTTAGCTATATATTTTAAATATTAATATATCTAAGTTTAATTAATATCTTTTTATTTTTATTTACAACTAATCTTATTACTTATATATTATTATAATAGATAATAATAAATTTAAGTATTACTAATTTAAATTTCTTTAACAATCTAATTATTATTATAATTTCCTTTATAATTCTTTTTATATTAAGTAACTTAGTTTTAATTATAAAAGTTGTTATAATATCTTATCTTAATATCTTTTAAATAATTAATTTACTATATAATAATATTATATACTTCTAAAAAGATTGCTTTATTTCACTATTATTAATAAATAATATATCTAATATTACAAGAAATTAAAATAAATAATTTATATTATATTTTATAATAAAATATTTTATTCTTTATAAGTAATTAATATAATAGTTTATTACTTTTAAATAATCTTTTAAAAGGTTAATTAAGAAATAAAATAATTATAATATAATAAATATAATATCTATATACAAAGTAATTATAATATATAAAATTGAATTAACTTTCTTTTAATATTCTTTAACTTTTGATTTAATTACTACCTTTTTATTCTTTTTAAATTCTATAATAAAAAGTGAAGTATTAATAAACTTATTATTAATAAAATCAAACTTTCTAATAATTTTCTTAATATAAATATTATAAGTAAGTTATAACTTTTTCTAAAATCGATTTCTAATAATCTAAATTTCTAAAAACTATTTAATATTTTCTATTTTAAATAGTTTATATATAGATTAGATTTTATTAATAATTCTTTTAGCTTTTTTAATATATTATTTATTATAAATAACTTAGATATTATTAATAAAGAAAAGTATTAATATTTTACAATCTTTAATAATAAATATATAAAGTTTATTTAAATATAATTTTATCTTTAAATTAACTAAAGTTTTAATAAAATCTTTAAACTATATTATTAATAAGTTATATAAACTATAAAAAGTATAATTAATAATTACAACTAAATTTTCCACTTTATAACTATTAAGTAAATAATATATTATTAGCTTACTATTTAAGTTATATAATATATTTATAAAAGTATTTACTATATCAAACTATTTAATTTCAAAGTTGAATTTAGTAATTATAGTTATAATAATATAAAAAGAATAAGAAGTAAATATTATAATATAGATTAATTTGATTGTACTTTTTACTTATAAATCTCCTCTTATTATAAGTCGCGATTTACATCTTATAATATAGTTATTCTAATTTATTTTATATATAAAAACTTACTTAAATAGTATTAGTTTTATTTTTATTAAATCTTTTAATATTTTCTTTTATATATTCTAAGATCTAAGATTATTAATCTTCTTATTATAATTAGTTTTAAATACTAATCTTATAAGATATATATCAAAGTTTTAATAATATTTAAGTAATTTAACTACTTAACTTTTATAAATTTTAAATAATTATAATAACTCTATTATAAGTTTCTTTAGTTTAGTTATAATAGTTACTTTTATTATATTATAAAGTATTATAAATTTATTTTACTCTTCGTTTCTATTTATATTTAAATAATTAGATTAGAATATATTATAGAAGTTATTAAACTTCTTACTACTTTTTGAAAATAATTAAACTATAATTATTTTAATAAATATATTAATAATCTTTTTATTATACTTTAAGCGAAGTTGTTTTTATTATTTAATATTATATATTAAAATATAGTTTTATTAATATAAAAAGAAACTAATATTTTATATATTTTATTTTATATCTATTCTTCTAACTAAGATTTCGATTATAAATCTTAATCTCTTAAATAGTTAAACCTCTTTATCTAATAAATTAGTTAATTAAAAAGTATTTTATTAAATTAAAGTAACTTTAATCTCTTTCTGTTTATACTATTTAATATTATTATATAAAGTATATATAAGATTATATAAAGTATCTTCAATTTATAAAAGTATATATTTAATAATATCTTCTTTTAAACTTTCTTTATACTTTTTATAAAATATATTAATAATATTAGAATAATTATAATCTATCTTACTTTTAAGTTTATTAACTTTTTAAATTATTAACAAGTTAGATAATATAATTTTATTAAGTACTTTATAAACTATATATCTTTCAATTTAAACTTGTTTATTAATAGCTAAATTATTAATATTTATACTTTAAGTTTAATTAAGTATAGTATTAATTTTAATATTAGTTTAATCTTCAAGTTAATCTTATAAGTATTATATATTTTAATTATTATTACTTCCTTCTAAATATAAGTTGTTATTTGAAAATTATAAATTACTAGAAAGTTTTTATTTATTATTATTAGACTTTTTCACTTTTAAGATCTCTTTATAGTATTCTTGATTATTAATACTTTATAAAGCGATTCCTCTTATAATTATATAAAGATTATTTATATTATCACTCTTTAATATTAATCTATTTAAATTTTCAATTACTTTAAAATTAAGAATTCAAACAATTTTATTTAAATACTTTTTCGAAGATAATTTCTAAGTTTTATTAACTTCTTTAAAATAAATAATATTTTTATTAAATTAAATATTATAAATAATAATAATCTTATTAAACTTTAATATTTATATTTAATAGATTAGTAATCTAAGTATATAACTTATTAAATACTTTAAATAAATTTAAAGATTAACTTTATATTACTTTTTATTAATATCGATTTCTTATTCTTTATTTAAAAGGTAAATCTAACAATTATATTAATATATATTATTTTAGTTTAAATATAAATTAGTAATAATTAATATTATCAATACTAAGTTATATTATCGAAAATATTATTTAAACTATAAATTTAGAACTTTATTTAATATTTTAAAATTTCTTTATTATAATAAATTTATATTATATAAATAAATTACTATTTATATAATTTCTAATTATAGTTTTATTAAAAGATTCGTTTAAATTTATATTTTTATTACTTTAATAATAACCTTTTAACTTATATACTTTATTATACTATTTAACTTATAAGTATAAGTTAGTAAGAGTTTAATTTTAATTTCTTTTATAGATATTTATTATTTAAACTTAATATATCTATTAATATTAATTACTAATTTGTTGTTATTTTATTTAATAATATAAATTAATAAGTAATACTATTATTTTACTTATATTTTAAAATTAGTGATTATTTGAAATACTTTGTAATAAGTTTTATTAATAAGTAGAATTTCAAAGATCTTATTACTATATAACTTTTTAATTAGTAATAATTATAAGTAACTATTAAATAATATTAAGAAGTTGAAAAGATCTTATACAACTTTATAAAATAGTTGTAATAGTTACTAATCTTTTAAATAACAGTTAATAATTTACTTAATATATACTTTAATATAATATTTACAATTAATCTTTGAAATCTTCTTAATTTTTATATTTTTTACTTTATTTATTAAATACTTAAAAGCTCTTTACTTAAGATATTTAGCTTTATTATATTATATTTATATAGTATCTTCTTTATTAAGTAGAAAATCGTATAATCGTTTAAAAAATTTACTAATCTTATAGTAAATAGTTAGATATATTATTATAATTTTACTTATAAGAATATTATTTAATATAATTAAGTAATAAGAAACGACTTTCTTAAATTTTAAAAAGATTAGATTATACTTTTATATAAATAATATAATAATCGTACTCTTCTTATATAAACTATATTTTAATATATAATCGAGATTATAAAATTATAAGTTTGCTTTTGTTAATTAAGACTTTAAGATTATATTAATATAAAAACTAAGAATAAAAGTGATATTTATTAAAATAAAATCTTCTATATTAAGTCTATTAAGATTATTAAAAATATTCTTAATAATATAAATACTATATTCGATAATTAATAGTGATAATATATTAACTTTAATAATATTATTATTATTAAAGTAAGTAATCTTTTTACTATTAAGTAGAGAGATATTATTAATTAAATATATTATATTACAATTATTTAGAAGAGTAGAGTTTATTAAATAGTATTTATTAGTAATAATTAGAGTTGAGTATATATTAGAATTACTAATATCTATAAGAAAGAAGTTGATAATCGTTATTACAATTTTTCTAAGAAATAGTAATTAAAAGGTAGTTAAGTTAGTTATTAATTATAATATACTTTTCTTAACTAAGATCTTTCTTAAATTATTTTATTATAGATATTTAATCCTCTCTTTAATTTATTTAATTTCAAAAGTATTAAATTTATTAGTTGAATTATCTTTTAATACTTCTCTTAACAGTTTATAATCTTCTAATTTTCAAATATATTTATTCTTTGAATTAAAGAATTAATTTTTTAAATAATATAAATAATTCTTATTCTTTTTCTTAATTAATTTATTCTTATTACTTTAAATAGTTTTTAATCTTATATTATTTTCTAAAAAGATTATTATTATAAATACTTCTTTTTTTTTAAGTTTATAAGATTTATTAATTAAAAGTATAAAGAGAATAATATTTACTTTATTTAAAATAAAGATAAATTAGTCTAATTATTATTTTCTTATAATATATCTTAGTTTCTTATCTATTTAGATTAGTTTAATCTTAACTTTTATTATTTTAAAGAAAGTAGTTATAATTATCATTCTTTTAATTTTATTAAATTAATATATATAAGCTTTATTATATATTATATTTTATTTCTTAAACTAATCATTTAATAATACTTAACTATATCTTACTTAGTTAAATATATCAATATATTCTCTTTAAATATTAATAAAAATCGTTGATTTATAAAGTATAAATTATATTTTAAATAAATAGATAGTATTATAAAAAGTAATACTATTAAAATTAATACTATGAAAACTAAAGTCGATAAGGAAATTAATATTAATAATTGTAGAAATCTATATATAAATATCTTTGAATATTTTATAGTAAAGATTATACTTAGTTTTTTTATTAATAAATTCTTTCTATAATATTATAAAGTTCTTACAAACGTTTTAAACTGATAAATAATTTAACTTTGATTAATTCTTAATATTAATATTAGTATTATTAGTTTTATTTATTTTAATATTATAATTAATAATTCTTTAAATATATTATTATTCCTTTAGTTAATAAAAAGAGGGTAGTTCTAATAGAGATTAAATAAGCTAATTTTCTTTAATAGTATTATTAAGTTAAATATCGATTAATACTTTAATTAATCTATTATAGATTTTAAAATTAATAAGATACTATATTTATTTAATTTAATACTATCGTCTAAATTTTAAAAACTATATTATCTATTATTAATAAATTGCTAATTTAATACTACTAATTATAGCAAGTTGAGATATAATAATTAGTAAGATTTAAAGAGGTAATATAATATAAAAGATAGAAGTAAGAAGTATTTGAAAGATAGTTTTTCAAATAAACTAATAAATAGTTTTCTTTATATAATAAAGTATATATCAAACTAAGCTTATAACTATTATAATTAGATGATAGCTAAATATATATAATAATAATAAAGATAATTGATTAATTTAACTTTTTAAAACTAAGCTTTCTAACTATTATTTATAAGTTTAAATAAGCTTCAAAGTAAAAGATTTGAATTAAATAAAATACTTAATTCTATATAATTAATTAAGTTAAAATCATTTAATTTCAATACTTTTTATTATTATATAATAATAATATCTATTAATAAACTTAGAAACTTAGTAATATCTATATATTATAAGTTGTAATATATATATAATATAAGTTGTAATATTTATATACATATATAATATAAGTTGTAATTTCTATATACACTAAGTTATATATATTTAATAAATTTAATTATAAGTTAGATAATCACTTTTTATAATATTATCTTTTTTCTTAATATTATATAATCCTTTCTATAATATAAACTTATATTAACTTCTTATTAAATCTATATTTATACTAATTATAAAGTTTTAAAATACTTTATAACTATTAAATCCTTAAATATATAATAAGTTTAATAAATTAAACTTTTTATTAATTACAACTTTTTAATTATATATTATTTTAAAAAAGATAACTCTTTTATAAATATATTAATTTATAAAATTAATAAACTATTATTATAAAATAAATAAAAGAAGTAAAATAGATTATAATAACTATTATATAATAATTAAATTAACTTGTAAATTTTTAGTAAACTTTTAACTTTACTAATTAATATTACTTCTTTTAATATTAATAATTCTTTTTCTTTTCTAACTTTCTTTATTAACTATTTTTTTAAAACTAATTATAATTTGAAAAACTTATAAAATTTAAAAATCTAAGTTACTTATAATAACTTATATCTAACTTTTAAAAGTAATCTAATTTTATATAATAATTACTTTATTATTTTTAATATTTAAAATCTCTATATATTACTTATTTGTAAAATATATAATTCAGTATTAATAGTATATTTTAGTATTAAAAAAACTGCTTTTTTATTTATTAAACTTTATTATTAATATAAACTAATTACTTTAATATATATTTATATTTATAACTATTATATTTATTATAGAAGTTTAATTCTTTAAAATAAAATATTAAGATTATTTTATTTTTTATTAATTCTAATATATATTTAAAAATATATTATAATAGATTATTATAATTTTAATAAAAATAA
>JANHAD010000276.1:0-30965 GCA_026226035.1 Clarireedia monteithiana
ATATAAATAATAATAATTTTATTTAATTATTTTATTAATAATTAATATAATATTAACTATCTTAAGTATATTAATTCTTTAACTTAGTTAGACTATTAATAAATTCGAATCTAAATTATCTGATATTAATATCACTTTAATCTTAAGAACTTTTAAAATGTATATTAAGGTTCGAGGCTTGAATTCGCAGATTAGCGTTAAAAGCTAGTTGAAACTAGAGTGGGATATAAACCGACTTTAAAAGTAATTTCAATCCTCAACTATAATTCAAAGCTCTTAGATTATTAATAAGTCAATTTTTAAATTGATAGTTAGTTAAAAAGCTACTTTAGTTTTTAATAAACTTTTATTAAAATTCACTTATAATACTTAGATATTCTAACTATTTATAAACTTATATTAAATCTCTTTATAACCTTATATACTTTATATAATTTAAAATCGCTAATATAAAGTAGTAAGTAGTTATAATACTTTAAAACTAAGTAAGAATAAGTTTTTCTATAGATATTATATATATTATAGAAGTGCTAAAAGGTTGAGTAAAGTTCTATATATAAGTTATACTTAGTTTAGTATTAATAAAATTAAGTTATATATTTGAATCTTTAGTATTTAATATACTATATTAACTTTATTATATTTAGTAATTTCTTAGCTTTGATTAATATTCTAATAATATATACTTGATTCTTAATATACTTTTCTACTTTCTTACTAGTTTTGAAAAAGACTACTACTAATTTAGTTTACTTAATTATATAGTTAGCTTCTAAAGATAGTTAATAAAAAATTCTAATTAATTTGAAGTTAAAAGAAAAGTTAAAAGTTTTTATTTCTTTTAGAACTAGTCTTATACTTTTAAAAGTATTAAAGTTGTTTATAGAGATTTTATATAATATTACTTTATACTAAGATTCGTTCTTTTAAATAATTTTAAAATTAATAAAATTTTTCTAAATATTAAGCTTTTTAATTAAGAAATCAATAATATAAAAAGATATTATAGTTAATATTAAATTCTTTTTATTAGTAATATTAATAATCGTTAAGATAACTAAGTTTTTAACTTCTTTAATTTTAAAAGCTTTATTTATTGAATTGTAAATAAGAAAAGCTAAGAAGAAGATTAAAATATTATAAATTAGAATTAGTTGGTTTTAAAGTTTAAATTTAGTCTAAAGTTTAACTTTAAGTTTAATAATCTTCTATTCAAAGGTTTTAAAAGCTTTAATAATAATAATATTAGTGAAAGTAACTTAAGTTGGATTTTAAATAATTTTTATTATTTTTAATATTAGCTAAGTTTTTAAGATAGTAAAAGTTATTAAGAGAGTTATTAAAAGTATAATCTTTATAGTCTTTAGTTAAAAAAGCTTTAAAGTTTAGACTTCGACTTAATAAATTATATACTTTAAATTATTAATCTAAGAAGTTAATTAGTTAATAATCTTTTTAACTTTTTTAAATTTAGTATAGTTTTTAAAGACTTCGATTAAATCCAAGATTTAAATCTATTTAACTTAGAAATTAATTATTATATAAACTTTAATTAAAAGGTTTTAAGTTTTAAAAATTAGTTTGTTTGAGAGGTTGTTAGTAGTAGTTTGAAGAAGGTTAGATTTCAAGACTTTATTAGTCTATTTCGAAGTAAAGAAGTTATTTTATTTTAAAAAGTGGAGTGGAATTCTATTAAAGCTAGTAACTATATTAAAGGTAAGTTTTATAAAAGAATCCGAGTTTTTTTTTTTTTTTTTTTTTTTTTTTTTATTCATTTTAATAACTTATATAAATTTGAGATTATAATAAATCAGCTAATAGTTAATCTGTTAACAACTAAGTGTATATATAAATAAAAGTTAAATATATACAATATTATATATAGTAAGTGATATTAAGAGTTTAACTTTAATAAAGAAAATAATAATAAAATAATAAAAACAATAAAGCTTTAAATCCGATTTCTATAATATTAAAGAAAATATTAAGTTAAATAAACTTAATTATATAATATTAAGATGATATTAAACTTAATATCGAATTTCAAATTGATATTAAACTTAATATCAGATTTTTAAGCTGATATTAAAGAAAGTTGTAATAATTTAAAAATCCAATTTAAGGATTAGTTAATTAATTAAATAATATATTTTAATCTAAATATCAAAGTTCTTTTTATTACTTTATATACTTTATATAGTTTTAAGTTACTAATATATAATTAAAAGCAATTAATATACTTTAAAGTTAAATGTAAATATACTTTATTGTAAATATTATAGATATTATAAAAATATTAAAAGGTTATATATAATTTAGTATATAAATTATATTTAGCTTGATATTTATAGAATTAAGTTATATAACTAAATTCTTAATATTTAAAATATTAAATCGACTTAGTTATATTTAGTAGTTTCTTAACTCTAATTAAGATTTCAATAATATAAATATAATTTTTTATATATCTATCTACTTCTTCGTTAGTTTTAAAAAAGATTATAATAGATTTAGTTTATTTAATTACTTAGTTGGCTTCTAAAGACAATTAATAAAAAGTATTAATTAGTTTAAAATTTAGAATAGTATTAAAAGTCTTAAGCTTTTCTAAAATTAGTTTTATACTTTCTAAAGTATTAAAGTCGATTATAAAGATTCTATAAAGTATTACTTTAAATTAAAGCTTATTCTTTTAAATTAACTTAAAGTTAATTAAACTTTTTTAAATATTAAGCTTCTTAATTAAGAAGTTAATTATATAAAGTAAAGTAGTTATTATAATAAAGTTCTTTTTATTAGTCGTGCTAGTAATAACTAATATAATAGAGTTTTTAACCTCTTTAGCTTTAAAAGCTTTATTAATTAAGTTGTAAATAATAAAAGTAAAGAAAAGTAACAAAGTATTATAAATTAAGATAAATCGATTTATAAGTTTTAATTTAAACTATTATTTAAACTTAGTTTTAGTTTAAACTATCTATTATTTAATATTAACTTTAAAAACTTTAGTAACAACAATATTAATAAATAAAAGCTAGGTCGATATAAGCTAAGTTATTAAAATAGTGAAGGTTATTAAAAGCTTGATTATAATAGTCTTAGTCTTAGTCTAAACTTCGACTTTCTAAATAGTATATTCAAGGTTATTAATTTATAAAGTTAATTAGTTGATTACTTTTTTAACTTTATTAAATTCAATATAATTGCGAAACACTTCAATTAAATTAAAAACTTAATTTTATTTATTATAAGAGTTGATTAAAATATAAACTTTAACTAATAAATCTTAAGCTTTTAAAATTAGCTTATTAACTAGATTATTAGTAGTAGTTTAATAAAAGTTAGATTTAAAAACTTTATTAATTCTTTTTAAAATAAAGAGGTTATTCTATTTAAGAAAGTAGAAGAAGATTCTATTAAGTCTAATAGTAGTTTTAAAAGTAAGTTTAATAAAAGAGTCTAAACTTATAATATTTAAAAAGCTAAATAAATTAATATTAAGATTAAATTGGAAAGTAGTAAAAAGAGTTAATAACGTAATAATATTTATAATATTATTAATACTTAGTATAATTAACAAGTTTAACTAGATTGTAGTAATAGTTGAAGAAAAGAGAGAAACTAAGTTTTAATTAGTAGATATTAAAAAGTCTATTATAAGATTTAATAATAATAAACTATTTATATAAGTTTTATAAAGTTTAAATAAGTATTCTTAGCTTTTAAATACTTCTCTATTTTTTAATTCCTTCAATTATTTATAATTAAACAAATTGTATTTAATATCGAAGTTTTAATATTAGTAGTTTAAATAGTTAAAATCGATGTTTGAAAGTGTTAGAAGTAATAATAACAATGATAGTAATAATAATATTTTAGATATTAAAAAGAGTATTAAAATACTTTTAGACTTGTTTAGTTTGTAAATATATACTAAAGCTTACTATGTTTTTTTTATTAATAATTTCGATATCGTTTAATATTTTTTCGATATTTTTATATTTTTTAAGTGTTTTTAATAAAAATTTGTAAATATAAAGTAAAAATTCGTAAAATCGGCGGTGACAACGATATCTTAATAATACTAGATTGTATAACAAAGCTAGTTACTTTATTAAATCTACTATATTATAATTAATAAGAGTATTAAAGAATCAAGTTGATTTGAATGAAAACTTGTATTTTTTCGATAAAAGTTGTTATTATAATATAAAAGAGAATCCGAGTTTAAAGTATTAAAGAGGTTAAATAAATTAATATTAAAATAGAATCGAAGAGTTATTAAAAGTAATAATAAAGTAATAATATCTATAATAATATTTATAATAAAAGAATTAGATTTAATAGTTATAGCTTTTACAAATAACTTTAATACTTTTAAAAGTATAAAATTAGTTTTGAAAGAAATTAAGATTTTCAATTTCTTTTTCAACTTTAAACTAATTAGAACTTCTTATTAGCTCTCTTCGAAAGCTAATCACGTGGCTAAACAAGCTGGATCAGTGGTAATCTCTTTTAAAACTAGGGAAAAAGTTGAAAAGTATATTAGAAATTAAGTTTATATTATTAGAATATTAATTAAAGCTGAGAAATTGCTAAGTATAGTAAAATCAACTTAGTATACTAAGTGCCAGAGTTTCGGGCACGTGACCTAATTTTGCTGACGCTAAGCTAAGTGTAGCTTATATATAAAATCTTACTTAACCTCTCAACACTTTTATAATATTTATAATATTTGTAGAAAAGCTTATTCTTACTTAGTTTTAAAATACTATAACTACTCACTATTTTACACTAGTGATTCTAAATTATATGAGGTGTATAAGGTTATAAAGAGACTTAATATAAGTTTATAAATAGTTAGGATATCTAAGTATTATAAATAAATCTTAATAAAAGTTTATTAGAAATTAAAGTAGTTTTTAACCTCATTATTAAGTTAAAAATTGACTTATTAATAATTCAAGAGCCTTGAATTATAGTTGAGGATTGAAACTACTTTCAAAGTTGGTTTATAACCTACTTTAACTTCAACTAGCTTTTAATACTAACTTGCGAATTCAAACCTCGAACTTTAATATATACTTTAAAAGTTCTCAAGATTGAAGTAATATTAATATCTAATAATTTAGATTCAAACTTATTAATAGTCCAACTTAGTTAGAGAATTAATATACTTGAGATAATCAATGTTTATAATAAAACTAGTTAATAAGAAAACAAGAAGTTTAAAATAATTAAGAGAAACTTATTTTTAAAAGCTATTTTAACTAATTTATTTATTTTAAAGGATTTCAACGTTTATTACCTTTAGTAGAACTCTTTAACAGTTAACACTTAAATTAGAACCCGATTAGTTAGCTAGATTGAAGATAATAACTTTAAACTTTTAAATAAAGTTGAAGTTAAAACCTTCTTTCAAGGTTTTAATTCTTCAGTCTTAGATTTGACACTTGCTACTTTAAAGGTAGCGAGGTATATAAATAACTAGTAAGTATTAGATAGCTTAGACTCAAATTATCATCCAATCTTCTTTATAATCAAGAATCTAAAGTCAAATCAAAGTTATTTAAACCCACTTCAATTCTTTAATACTAAGAAAGCTAATTAGGATTTGTTTAAAGACAAGCTAGTTGATTTAGCTAAGAAAAGCTTAGTTCTCAACTAAAACTCTTTAGAAGTCACGAGAACTAAGTTAAACTTTAAAGTGTTAAGTGTGATTTATTTTAAGAATATCTCTTTCAAGTTAATATAATTAATCGAACTAGTAGTAGTTAGTATAATTCTAAGAATAAAACCTAAGTTGAAAGCTAAGTTATAATAAACCTTTAAGTTAAAGAAGCTATATAAAGTAATATTAAGAGAGTAAAGAAGTTAAAGTTAAAGTTATAATTTAATTAGAAACTTATATTTCTCAACTATCAAATATACTAAACAAAGTTACTAGAATATCTTCTTAAAGACTAAAAACCTAAAGTCAATTTTCAAAGCTTTTAACTATATAAAAAGCTACTTAAGTTAATAACTACTTTCAATTTTAAATTAGTTAACTTTCGATAGAAAAGTAATTATTTTAAAAGCTACTTTGTTCTTAAAATCTTCAATTTCAACTAGTTTTATCTAAAATACTTATAAAGTCGATATTTAGTCTAAGCTAGTTACTAGCAAGCTGGAAAAAGCTTGTTTAATAAAAATTAAAAGAAAAATTCTAAGGCTAAATAGAATTAACTAGGAAATTATTACTAAAGCTTACTAAATTATTTCTAACTTATTTTATAAGGTTTTTAACCTTTTTATTAATTTCGACTACTATCTAACTTGTTAGCGTTAAGTAATAAAAGCTATTTTTAAAAAGCTAAAAAAGTTTAATTACTCGATTCTAAAAGTTTATAAAGTAATATTATTATTAAACTATTTTAGAAAGATTAGTAAAAAGATACTAGTAAAGAGATTAGGCTATTTAGCTAAAACTAATATCTTGCTATATAATTTATAAATTAGAAGTTGATTAAAGAAATTTATAGTTAATATAATATTATTACTAGCAAATAAAATTGAAGGAGATTATATAAACAAGTTTAAGATTTTAATCTTATTTCTAGATATCAAAAGGGCTTTCAATTATATATTTAAGAATCGGCTACTTATAATTTTAAAAGAGTTAAAACTTCTACTTAGTCTTATAACTTAGATTAGCTATTTCTTAGAAGTTAGATAATTGAGATTAGCTTTCAATAATCAAATTAAACTTTTCAAGTTTATCAACATTGGAATTCTTCAAAGTAGCTTAATTAGTTTAATTCTATTTTTAATTTATATTAGAAATCTCTTCTTAACAATTAGCTACTTAATTTAGAGTTATATAAATAATATTGTATTAGCTACTAGCTTAACTAGTATCAAGAAAAACTATAAAACTTTAAAAAGAGAAGCTAATAAACTATATACTTTTAGAATAATAAATAGTATCAAGTTTGATTTTAAAAAAACTAAGTTAATTTACTTCTTTTCTAAAGGTTCAATAATTAATTCGGTTAAATTACTGAATTAAGAAGTTATATATCTTTTCAAGCTAGTGAGGTAGCTAGGAATTTGGTTTGATAATATATTAAAATACAAGAATTATATCTCGATTTAGATTAATCAAGTTAAATCAGCTTTCCTTCGAATTAGTCGACTAACTAATATTTAGACTAGCTTATCTTTTTTTATAATATACTAGCTATATATCGCTTATATTACTAGTATCTCAGACTACAACTTTCTAATTTAGTATAAAAGATAAACTAGTTTTAATAATCAACTTTACAGCTTTTAGAATCTTATTCTTCAAAAGATACTAAAAGTATTTAAGACTAGCTTTACACTAGTTATAGATATCGAAGCCGTGCTAATATCTCCAGATATTAGGTTTGCTAGCGCCGCCCACTAATATATTTTTCAATTATTCAAACTCTCAAAAAGCTATCTAATTTATAAGTTTCTTTAGAAGAATTATTGAGATAGTTACTATAATAGCTACTATAATATTATAAGTTTAGATAGCAACAAGTTGATCTTACTATAGATTAAAAAGCTTAAGTCAAAGTCGAAGCTAAAGCTAACTCAAATCGATCGAATTAAGTGTTTAATATATCTATTAATCAATATAGCTAGCTTGGAACTAATATAACTCTTCAAATTCCTCTCTTAGACTCTCGCTAGCCTCTTTAGCATCCGAATTAGTCGCCTTTCTAAAGAAGATAAAGCTTTGGATTACTAAGACTTAATACTAATATAAGTTTATAATCAATACTTCTTTTATATTAATAGGTTTTAATTGTAAATTGAGACTAAAATAGAAGTTAGATTAGCTCTTTTAAATGCTAATCAAGAGCTAATCCGAGTATATAAATAGAATATTAGTTTAAATTAGCTAGTTTACAATAGTGAACTGGAGGGAATTATTTAGGCTATCAAATTAGCTAGTTAGCTAGTTTGTCTAAACTAAGAATACACAATATACAATGATAATCAAGCTGCTTTGCTTAGGCTTCAATTGTTAAACAACAATCCAAATTAAGAATAATTAATAAGGATATACAACGTTAATACTTAAATAGTTAATAAAGATACTAGTATTAAATTAGCTTGAGTTCTAAAATACTGCGATGTTGACGAGAACAAAATAGTGGATAAACTAGCTAAAGTAAGTATTAATAAAAAACTAGACTTTTATATAACTAGCTTTACCTATTTAGGCGCTAGTATTAAGAGAATTAAGATCTAGAAATAGGAATTAGTATTAAACTAAGTTAAATTCAAGTGAATCGAATTCGAGACAAACTATATTTTCACTTACAAACTAGCTTCTAGATCCAAGCTAGCAATCCCTCTTAAGACTAAACAAGCTACAGCTAACACCTTTTACTAGCTTAAATTAGACTATAGCTACTTCAAAGTATATATATACTAACTCGATTTAACTAGCGATAATAAATATAAATATAGTAAAAAGGAGATTTTTAAATACCTTTTTATTAGCTACTACTTACTTACTAATATCTATGTTAAGCTTAAAGACTTCTTTAATATATACTATCTTAGTCTATCTCTTTTATTAGATACTAAGCTCAATATCGAAGCTACACTTGAATTTCTGCGAGATACCGAAATTTACACTCAAAAATATTATCTAACCTAGTTACTTAACCTTTAAAATTACTTACTAATTAAATTGAATTATTAAATTATCTCTATTAAGTTTAATACTAGCTTAATATCTGATATTTAGACAGATAATACTTAATACTATCTTAATATTGTATAATTAGGCTAGTTTGATTTAATATTTTCCTTAATATTATGATTTTAGATTCGAAGTTTAGAAGCTATTATTATTATTTTTACTGTTATTTCCTTATCTAGAGCTAGACCTTCAGTATCTCTTCACTATATATAGTATTGTATATACTTAAACCCTATATATATACTTAGCCGCTAGCGGGTTAGCCGCTAGCCGACTTACTATAGTCTTAGACTTATACAGGTTGTAAAAAAAAAAAAAAAAAAAAAAAAAATAATAGTTGTAGCTACTAAGAAGGTAGTTAAAAAGAAGTTAGTTTAAATAATATCCTAATTATTAGTTAGAGTTGAGAATAAAATTAGTTGGTTGGAAGATACTAAAAAAGCTATTTTGAAGGTCGATAATAATATTCCACTTAATATAGTATATTAAAGCTTAAGCAAATACTCTTAGTTCTTAGATATATTTCTAAGGCTTAATCCCTTCAATTATTTACATTTAAGTAAGTTATATTTAATATCGAAGTCTTAATATTAATAGTTCAGACTATCAAAAGTGAAGGTTTGGAAATGTCGAGAGTAGTAGTAATAGTAGCGACGACGATATCTCGAGCGCTAGAAGAGGTACTAAGATACTTTTAGGCTTTATTAGTTTGCAGATATATATTGAAGCCAGCTATATCTTTTTATTAATATTTTTTATTAATATTTGATACTTTTTCGATATTTTTATATTTTTATAAAGTTTTTAATAAAAAATTCGAAATATAAGGTAAAATATTGTAAAATTAATAGTAACAACGATATCTCAATAATACTAAGTTGTATAACAAAACTGATTACTTTATTGAATCTACTATATTATAATTAACAAGTATACTAAAGAAACAAGTCGATTTGAATAATAATTCGCGATTTTTTAATGAAAGTTCGAGGATATATATATATAACAATATTAGTTTTAGAGTTAGTATATTTGAACTTGATTTTAATAATCTGTATAAGTCTAAGACTATAGTAAGTCGGCTAGCAGCTAATTTACTAGCGGCTAGATATATATAATATATTAAGTATATAAAATACTATATATATTTTTTTTTTTTTTTTTTTTTTTACAACTTATATAAATCTGAGACTATAATAGGTCGGCTAGCGGCTAACCCGCTAGCGGCTAGGTGTATATAGTGTTTTAGGTATATATAATACTATATATAATAAAGAGATACTAAGAGTCTAGCCCTAGTTAAGGAAATAATAATAAAATAACAATAATAGTATCTTAAATTCAAACTTTAACTTATAATATTAAAAAAAGTATTAAGCTAAACTAGCTTAATTGTATAATATTAAGACAGTATTAAGTATTAAGTATCTAAATATTATATATTAAGTTAGTATTAAGCTTAGTAGTGATAATTTGATAATCCAATTTAATTAGTAAGTAATTTAAAAGTTAGGTGACCGGGTTAGGTAATATTTCCGAGTATAGATTTTAGTCTTGCAAAGAAATTCGAGGGTGGCTTCGATATCAAGCTTGGTGTCTAATAAAAAGGAGAGGCTGAGGTAATATATATTGAAAGAGTCTTTAAGCTTTATCTTGGCGCTAGCCAGTAAGTGACAGCTAATAAAAAGGTATTCAAAAGTCTTCTTTTTTCCACATTTATATTTATTATTACTAGTTAAACTGAGTCGATATATATAAGCTTTAATATAGCTATATCCTAGCTTTAGCTAGTAGAAGGCGCTAGCTATAGCTCGCTTAGTTTTGGAGAGGATTGTTAGCTTGGATCTAAAAACTAATTTATAAGTTGAAATATAATTAGTCTTAAAGTCAATGTGTTTAAGCTTGGATTTAGCTTAGTTTAATGCTAATTCCTATTTTTACATCTTAATTCTCTTAATACTAGCATTTAAATAAGCGAAGCTAGTTATATAAAAGTCTGGTTCTTTATTAATACTCGCTTTAACCAGTTTATCCGCTATTTCATTCTCGTCGACATTGTAGTAGCTAGGAACCTAAGCTAGTTTGATACTAGCATCTTTATTAACTATTTAAATACTAGCATCGTATATTCTTATTAATTAGTCTTAGCTTAGGTTATTGTTCAACAACTATAGTCTAAGCAAAGCAGCTTAATTATCACTATAAACTATATATTCCTAGTTCGATCAGGCTAGCTAGCTAGCTAATTTGATAATCTAAGTAATCTCTTCTAATTCGCTATTATAGACTAATTGATTTGAGCTGATATTTCACTTATACACTCGGATTAGCTTTTGATTAGCATCTAAAAGAGTTAGTTCAACCTCTATTCCAGTTTCAGTTTATAATTAGAACCTATTAGTATAAAAGAAGTATTGATTATTAGCTTATATTAATATTGAGTCTTAGTAATTTAAAGCTTTATCTTCTTTAAAAAGATAGTTAATCCGGATGTTAAAGGAGTTAGCAGAAGTCTAAGAAGGGAATTTGAATAGTTATATCAGTTCTAAGCTAGTTATATCGAGTAGCAAGTATATTAACTATCTAATTCGGTTAATTTAAATCGGCTTTAGCTTCGGCTTTAGCTTTAACTTCTTAATCCACAGTAGAACTAGCTAGTCGCTATCTAAGCTTATAATATCCTAGCTTTCTTAGTAACTATTATAGTAGTTATTATAATTACAATAACTCTTTCAAAGAAGCTTATAAATTAGATAGCTTCTTAAAAGTTTAAAGGATCGAAAAGTATATTAATAGGCGGCGCTAGCAAGCCTAACATCCAGAGGTACTAGCGCGGCTTCGATATCTATAATTAAAATAAAACTAATTTTAAATACTCTTAATATCTTTCGAAGAGCGAGATTTTAAAGACTGCGAAGTTAACTATTAAAATTAGCTTGTTTTTTATATTAAATCGAGAAGTTGTAGTTTGAGATATTAATAATATAAGCGATATATAGCTAGTGTATAGCGAAGAAAGATAAGCTAATTTAAATATTAGCTAATCAACTAATTTGAAGAAAAGTTGATTTAGTTTAACTAATCTAAATTAAGATATAATTCTTATATTTTAGTATATTATTAAATTAAATTCTTAGCCACCTTACTAGCTTAGAAGGGTGTATAACTTCCTGATTCGATAGTTCAACTGAATTAGTTATTAAACTTTTAAAGAAATAAATTAGCTTGATTTTTCCTAAGTTAAAATCGATATTATTTATTATTTCGAGAGTATATAACTTATTAGCTTCTCTTTCCAAAGTCTTATAGTTCTTCTTGATACTAGTTAAACTAACTACTAATATAATATTATCTATATAACTCTAGATTAAATAGCTAATAATCGGGAAAAGATTTCTAATATAAATTAAGAATAATATTAGACTAATTAGGCTACTTTAAAGGATTTTAATATTAATAAATTTAAAAAGCTTAATTTGATTATCAAAAGCTAATCTTAATTATCTAGCTTTTAAAAAGTAGTTAACTTAAGTTATAAAACTAAATAGAAGTTTTAACTCTTTTAAAATAGTAAGTAGTTAGTTCTTAGATATATAATCGAAAGCCTCTTTAATATTAAGAAATAAGATTAATATCTTTAATTTATTTATATAATCTTCTTCGATTTTATTTGCTAGTAATAGTACTATATTAATTACAAACTTTTTCAACTTACTTCTAATTTAAAAGTTATATAGTAAAGTACTAATCTTAGTTAGATAGTTTAATCGCTTTACTAATATCTTCTTATTAACTTTCTTAAGATAGTTAAGTAGCGATATTATCTTATAAACTTTCGAGATTAAATAATCAAGCTTTTTTAACTTTTTAAAAATAGTTTTTATTATTTAATACTAATAAGTTAAGTAGTAATTGAAATTGATAAGAAGGCTAAAAACCTTATAAAATAAATTAAAAATAGCTTAATAAGTTTTAATAATAATTTCCTAGTTAATTCTATTTAACTTCGAAGTTTTTCTTTTAATTTTCGTTGAATAAACTCTTTCTAGTTTGCTAGCAACTAGCTTCAACTAAGTATCGACTTTATAAGTATTCTAGGTAAAACTAGTTGAAATTGAAGGCTTTAGAAACAAAGTAGCTTTTAAAATAACTGCTTTTTTATTAAAAGTTGACTAGTTTAAAATCGAAGGTAATTAACAATTTAAATAGCTTTTAATATAGTTAAAAGCTTTAAAAATTGACTTCAGATTTTTAGTCTTCAAGAAAATATTCTAATAACTCTGTTTAATATATTTAATAGTTAAAAAGTAAAGGTTTCTAACTAAATTATAACTTTAACTTTGACTTTTACTTCTTTATACTCTTAATATTAATTTCTGTAATTCCTTTAATTTAAAGGTTTATTAGAGCTTGGCTCTTAACTTAAGCTTTATTCTCAAAATCGTACTAGCTGCTATTAGCTCGATTAATTGTGTTAGCTTAGAAGAGATATTCTTAAAATAAATTATACTTAACACTTCAAAGTTTAACTTGGTTTTTGTAACTTTTGAGAGGTCCTGGTTAAGAACTAAGCTCTTATTAGCTAAATCAACTAGCTTATCTTTAAATAAATTCTAGTTAGCTTTCTTAGTATCAAAGAATTGAAGTAGATTTAAATAACTTTGATTTAACTTTAGATTTTTGATTATAAAGAAGATTAGATAGTGATTTAAACTTAAACTATCTAGTACTTACTAGTTATCTATACACCTTACTACCTTTAAAGTAATAAATATTAAATCTAAGATTAAAAAGCTAAAGTTTTGAAAGAAAGTTTTAACTTCAACTTTATTTAAAAGTTCAAGGTTATTATCTTCAATCCAACTGACTAATCAGGTTCTAGCTTGAGTATTAGCTGTTAAAAGGTCCTACTAAGAGTAATAAGTGTTGAAATCCTCTAAAATTAACGAATTAGTTGAAATAGCTTTTGAAAACAAACTTTTTTTAACTATTTTAAACCTCTCGCTTTCTTACTAGCTAACCTCATTATAGATATTAACTATTTCGAGTATATCGACTCTTTAACTTAGTCAGACTATTAATAAGTTCGAATTCGAATTATCTAATATTAGTATCACTTTAATCTTAAGAACTTTTAAAGTATATATTAAAGTTCAAAGTTTAAATTTACAAGTTAATACTAGGAGCTAGTTGAAACTAAAATAGATTATAAACTTACTTTGAAGGTAGTTCCAGTTCTCAGCTATAATCCAAAGCTTTTAAATTATTAATAAGTCAATTTTTAATTCGATAATAAAGTTGAAAGCTACTTTAATTTTTAATAAACTTTTATTAAGATTTATTTATAGTATTTAGATATCCTAACTATTTATAAGTTAATATTAACCTTTTTCATCGCCTTATATACTTTATACGATTTTAAGTTGCTAGTGTAAGGCTAAGAGTAATTATAATATTTTAAAGTTAAATAAAAATAAACTTTTTTACAAATACTATAGATACTATAAAAGTATTGAAAGGTTGAGTGAAGCTTTATATATAAGTTACACTTAGCTTGATGTTGGTAAAATTGAGTCACGTGCCCGAATCCTTAGCACTTAGTATATTAAGTTAACTTTACTATACTTAGCAATTTCTTAGCTTTAACTAATATTCTTATAATATAAACTCAGTTCCTTATATATCTTTCGATCTTCTTATTAGTCTTGAAAGAGACTACTACTAATTCGACTTACTTAACTATATAATTAGCTTCTGAGAAGAGCTAATAAGAAGTTCTAATTAGATTAAAATTGAAGAAGAAATTGAAAGTTTTAATTTCTTTTAAAACTAGTTTTATACTTTTAAAAATGTTAAAGTCGTTTATAAGGATCTTATATAATACTACTTTATACTAAAGTTTATTCTTTTAAATAGTCTTAAAGTTAATAAGATTTTTTTAAATATTAAGTTTCTTAATTAAGAAATCAGTAGTATAAAAGGGTATAGTAATAAAAACTAAGTTTTTTTTATTAGCAGTACTAGTAATAGCTGAGACAACTAGGCTTTTAATCTCTTTAGCTTTAAAAGCCTTATTTATCAAGTTGCGAATAAGAAAAGTTGAAAAGAAAGCTAGAATATTGTAGATTAGAATTAATCGGTTCTAAAGTTTAAACTTAGTTTGTAGCTTAGTTTTAAACTTTATAATCTTCTATTCGAAGGTTTTAAAGGCCTTAGCAGCAGCGATATTAGCGAAGATAGTTTAGATTGGATTTTAAACGATTTTAATGATTTTTAACAATTGAGTTACTAAAATAGTAAAGCTTATTAAATAGGTTATTAGAAGAGTTACTAAGAGTATAGTAGAAGTTTTAACAAAGACTTTAGCTTTAACTTAAGCTTCGACTTAATAGGTTATATATTCTAAGTTGTTGATTTAAAAGGCTAATTAGTTAATTACTTTTTTAACTTTTCTAAATTCAGTATAGTCCTAGAATATCTTAATAAAATTAAAAATAAAACTTTGTTTATTGTAGAAGTTTGTAAGAGTATATACTTTAACTAAAAGGTCTTAGGCTTTCAAGATAAACTTATTAGCTAGATTATTAGTAAAAGTCGAATTGAAAATAGATTTTGGATTTTTATTATTCTGGTTAGCCGAAAAGGGGTTCGCTCTTTTAAGAAGGCGGAGAGGAATAGTACTAGATCTAGTAGTATTATTAAAAGTAAGTCTTGCGAAGAGGTTCGAGCTTAAAGTATCGGAAAGGCTAGATAAATCAATATTAAGTTGAAATCGTAATATACCAAGTAGTAATAGCAACGATATAATATCTATAATAGTATCTATAATATCTAATATAGCTAGAGGGCTGAACTAGATCGCGGTAAAGGCTAAAGAAGTGTAAGAAACCGAGCTTTTGTTAGTAAATGTAAAGAGGTCTATTATAAGATTTGTCGATAGTAAACTACTTATATATATCTTATATACTTTAGACAAGTGTTCTAGGTTCTTAGACACGCTTCTAAGGCTTAATCCCTTTAATTATTCGCAATTAAGTAAGTTGTGCTTAATGTTATTATCTTAATATTGTTGGTTTAAACAGTCAAAAATAAAGGTTTAGAAATATCAGAAGTAGTAGTAACAGCGGCGACGACGATATCTCAGGTGCTAGAAGGGGTACCAAAGTGCTTTCAAGCTTTATCGGTTCGTAGACGTACACTAAAGCTAGCTATATCTTTTAATTAATGATTTTTTATTGATATTTATTGTTTTTCGATGTTTTTATGTTTTTTAAAGCTTTTTAATAAAAAATTCGAAATATAAAGTAAAAATCCGCGAAATCCAGTACTCTTATCAATTATAGTACAGCGGATTCAATAAAGTAATCAGCTTTGTTGTACGATCCAGCGCTGTTGAGATATTGTCGTCGCCGCCGATTTTACAGATTTTTTACCTTATATTTCGAATTTTTCACTAAAAAGCCTCAAAAACCACAAAAATATCAAAAAAGCATTAAATATCAATAAAAATCATTAATAAAAAGATATAGCTAGCTTCAGTGTATATCTGCGGACTTAAAGAGCTTATTTGCACTTTGATATAACTCTTAGTTCCCGAGATATCGTTGCCACCACCCAAATTCAACACTTTCGAACAACGACTTCAACTGTCTGAACCGCCGATATTAAGGCTTTGATATTAAGTATAATTTAGCGAATTGCGAATAATTGAAGGGATTAAAAGCTAGAAGCTTTTCTAAAGGCTAAGGGCATTTGTTTAAGCCTTATAAAACTTATATAAATAGTTTATTGTTGCTAGATCTTAGAATAGACCTTTCAACACCTACTAATCAAAACTCGGTTTCTCTCTCTTCTTCTTCGGCTATCACTGCGATCCAGTTAAGCCTACTAGCTATATTAGGTATTAATAATATTATAGATATTATTATGTCGCTAACCCTTCTTACCACTCTTCAGTTTAACTCTAATATTGACTTATTTAGCCTCTTAGATATTATAAGCTCGGACTCTCTTATTAGATCCACTTTTAAAACTATTATTAGATTCAGTAAAATCCTCTTCCGCCTTCTTAAACAAAACAACTTATTTACTTTGGAAAGGACTAATAAAGTCTTTAAATCTAACTTTCACCAAGCTGCTACTAATAACCTAGTTAATAAGCTAATCTTAGAAGCTTAGAACTTATTAATTAAAGTTTATATAATAACTAAGTTTTATAATAAGTAAACTTAAATATTGGATTTAATTGAGATTTTCCGCGATTATACCGAATTCGATAAAGTCAAGAAAGTTACAAACTAATTAGTGTTTTAAATTAATAACCTTGAATATACTACTTAGAAAGTCGAAACTCAAACTAAGACTAAGACCTAAATTAAGCTTTTAACAACCTTTCTAATAACCCTTGTTGTCTTGGCAACCTAGTTTGTGAAAAATCCGCCTTAGCTTTTATTCACTAACATTACTACTATTAAAGCCTTTAAGGCTTTTAATAAATAGTATATAGTTTAAGTTAAAGTTAAGCTTAAATAGTAGTCTAAGCTAAAGCTTTCAAATCATCTTATTTTAATTTATAATATTTTGTTACTCTTCTTAACTCTTTCTATTCACAATTTAATTAATAAAGCTTTTAAAATTAAAAAGATTAAAAGCTTTATTATATTAGTTATTATTAGCGCGACTAATAAAAAGAACTTTATTATAATAACTACCTTGCTTTATACAACCAACTTCTTAATTAAGAAGTTTAATATTTAGAAAGATTTAATTAACTTTAAATCAATTTAGAAAGATAAGCTTTAGTTTAAAGTAGTATTTTATAAAATCCTTATAACTAACTTCAATATCTTAGAAGGTATAAAACTAGTTTTAAAAGAGTTTAAGACTTTTAATATTATTTTAAACTTTAAACTAATTAGTACTTTTTATTAATTGTTTTTAGAAGCTAACTAGGCAATTAAGCAAGTTAGATCTATTATAGTCTTATTTAAAACTAGCGAAGAAGTAGATAAGTATATAAGAAATCGTATTTATATTACTAGAATCTTAATTAGAGTTAAGAAGCTATTAAATATAATTAAATCTACTTAATATCTTAAATATTAAAGCTTTAAGTATACAACTTAGTTCTATAAGTATTAAGTTAAATACAGTTTATATATTAAACTATATATAACTTTCTAACATTCTTATAATATTTGTAATATTTGTAGTAAAGTCTATTTATACTTAGTATTAAAGTATATTAATTACTTCTAACTATATACTAGCAACTCAAAGTTATATAAAGTATATAAAGTAATAAAAAAGACTTTAATATTCAAATTAAAATATATCACTTAACTTATCAATTGATTTATTAAATTGGATTTTTAAATTATTACAACTTTCTTTAATATTAGTTTAAAATTCGATATTAAGTTTAATATTATCTTAATATCAACTTAAAATCCGATATTAAGTTTAATATTATCTTAATATCATATAATTGAGTATAATTAACTTAATATTTTCTTTAATATTGTAGAAATCGGATTTAAAGTTTTAATACTTTTATTTGTTTATTGTCTTTATTTCCTTTACTAGAGTTAGACCTTCAATATCACTTACTATATATAATATTGTATATATCTAACCTTTATATATACACACTTAGCTACTAGTAGGTTAGCTGTTAACTAACTTATTATAGTCTTAGATTTATATAAGTTGTTAAAATAAATAAAAAAAAAAAAAAAAATCCGCGAAATTGGCGGCGACGACGATATCTCAATAGCGCTAGGTTATATAATAAAGCCGATTGTTTTATTAAATCTATTATACTGTAATTAACAAAAGTATCAAAAGATTAAATTGATTTAAATAAGAATTCGAGTTTTTTCAATGAAAGTTCGTTTGAATTATTGCTTTTTCGCTTTATCGCCAGTATTTAAAATAAAATACTATATATAATAAAGGGATATTAAAGGTCTAGCCCTAGTTAAAGAAATAATAATAATAATAACCTTTAAACTTCAAATCTAAACTTATAATATTAAAGAAAATATTAAATTAAACTAACTCAATTATATAATATTAAGATGATATTAAGTATTATCTATTTAAATATCGAATATTAAGCTAGTATTAAATATTAATAATAATAATTTAATAATTCCAATTTAATTAATAAGCAATTTAAAGGTTAAGTAACTAGATTAAATAATATTTCCAAATATAGATCTTAGTCTCTTTAAAGAATTCGAAGGTAGCTTCGATATTAGATTTAATATCTAATAAGAGAAATAAGTTAAAGTAGTATATATTAAATAAGTCTTTAAACTTTAACTAAGTATTAGTAAGTAGATAACAACTAATAAAGAAATATTTCAAAATCTTCTTTTTATTATATTTATATTTATTATCACTAATTAACTTAAGTTAGTATATATAAACTTTAAGATAGTTGTTTTTTTTTTTTTTTTTTTTTTATTTATTTTTACAACCTATATAAGTCTGAGACTATAGTAGGTCGACTAGCGGCTAACCTGCTAGCGGCTAGGTATATATATAAAGTTTAAGTATATACAATATTATATATAGTAAAGAGATACTAAGAGTCTAGCTTTAGATAAGGAAATAATAGTAAAAATAACAATAATAGCTTCTAAACTCTAAATCTAAAATCATAATATTAAGGAAAATATTAAGCTAAACTAGCTTAATTATATAATATTAAAACAGCTTTAAATATTATCCATCTAAATATTAGATATTAAGCTAGTATTAAATTTAATAGAGACAATTTGATAATCTAATTTAATTAGTAAGTAATTTTAAAGGTTAGATAACTAGGTTAAATAATATTTTCAAATATAAATTTCGGTATCTCGCAGGAATTCGAGTGTAGCTTCGATGTTAGGCTTAGTATCTAATAAGAGAGATAAACTGAGGTAGTATATATTAAAAAAGTCTTTAAGTTTAATACAGATATTAGCAAGTAAGCAGCAGCTAATAAAGAAGTGTTTAGGAATCTTCTTTTTACTATATTTACACTTATTATTACTAGTCAAACCAAGTTAGTATATATATACTTTAAAGTAGCTATAGCCTAATTTGAGCTGGTAAAAGGCGCTAGCTATAGCTTGTTTAGTTTTAAAGAAGATTACTAGTTTAAACTTAGAAGCTAGTTTGTAAGTAGAAATATAGTTTATCCTAAATTCGATTTGCTTGAATTTAGTTTAGTTTAATATTAATTCTTATTTTTAAGTCTTGATTCTTTTAATATTAGCATCTAAATAGATGAAGCTAGTTATATAAGAGTCTGGTTTTTTACTAGTACCTACTTTAGCTAGTTTATCTACTATTTCATTTTTATCGATATTATAGTATCTTGGAACCTAAGCTAATTTAATATTAATACCTTTATTAACTATTTAAATGCTAACGTTATATATCCTTATTAATTGTTCTTAGCCTAGGTTGTTGTTCAGCGATTAAAGTTTAAGTAAAGTAGCCTGATTATCGTTATACACTATATATTCTTAGCTTGAACAAGCTAGTTAGCTAGCTAATTCGATAGCTTAAGTAATTCTCTCTAGTTCGCTATTATAGACTAGTTGATTTAAGCCAATATTCTACTTATACACTCGGATTAGCTCTTGATTAGCATCTAAGAAAGCTAGTTCGACCTCTATTTTAGTTTTAGTTTACAATTAGAACTTGTTAGTATAAAAGGAGTACTAATTATTAGCCTGTATTAACACTAAGTCTTAGTAGTCTAAAGCTTTGTTTTCTTTAGAAAGACAGCTAATCTAGATATTAAAGAAGCTAACAAGAATCTAAAAGGAGAATTTAAATAGTTATATTAGTTCCAAGCTAGCTATATCGACTAGTAAGTATATTGACTACCTAATTCAGTTAATTTAAGTTAGCTTTAGCTTCAGCTTTGATTTAAGCTTCTTAATCTGTAACAGGGTTAACTAGTCGCTGTCTAAGTTTATAATATTATAGTAGCTATCATAGTAGCTATCTCGATAATCCTTTTAGAGAAGCTTATAAATTGGATAGCTTCTTGAGAGTTTAAGAGATTAGAAAGCGTATTAGCGAGCGGCGCTAGCAAGCCTAATATCTAGAGGTACTAATACAGCTTCGATATCTATAGTTAAAGCTAGACTAGTCTTAAATACCTCTAGTATTTTTCAGAGAGCGAGGTTTTAAAGGCTTCGAAGTTGACTTTTAAAATTAGCTTGTCCTTTATACTAAATCGAGAAGCTATAGTCTGAGATACTAGCAATACAAGCGACGTATAACTGGCGTACAGCGAAAGGAGATAAGCCGGTCTAAGTATTAATTAAACGACTAATTCGAAGAAAAGCTGATTTAGTTTAACTAATCTAAGTTAAGACGTGGTTTTTATATTTTAACGTGTTATCAAACCAAATTCCTAGCTACCTTACTAGCTTGAAGGGGTGTATAACTTGTTAATCCGATAATTTAACCGAATTAGTTGCTGAACCTCCGGAAAAGAAGTAGATTAGCTCGGTCTTTCCAAGGTCAAACTTGATATTATTCGCTATTCCAAGAGTATATAACTTATTAACCTCTCTTTCTAAAGTCTTATAATTCTTCTTAACACTAGTTAAGCTAGCTGCTAACGCGATATCGTTTATATAACTCCAAACTGAATAGCTAATTATCAGGAAAAGATTCTTAATATAAATTAAGAATAAAATCGGACTAATCAGGCTACCTTGAAGGATTCTAGTGCTAATAAGCTTAAAAGGCTCAATTTGATTATCGAAGGCTAGTCTCAGCTATCTAGCTTCCAAGAAGTAGCTAACTCAAGCTATAAAACTAAGTAGAAGTTTTAGCTCTTTTAAAACAGCGAGTAATCAGTTCTTAGATATATAATCGAAGGCCTCTTTAATATCAAGAAATAAAACTAATATCTTAAGCTTATTTATATAATCTCCCTCGATTTTATTCGCTAACAACAACGCTATATCGATTACAAACTTTTTCAACCTACTTCCAATTTAAGAGTTATATAGCAAGGTACTAGTCTTAGCTAAATAGCTTAATCTCTTTACTAGTATCCTCTCACTAACCTTCTCAAAGTAGTTCAATAGTAATATCACTCTATAAGCTTTAGGATTCGAATAATTAAACTTTTTAAGCTTTTTGAAAATAGCTTCTATTACTTAGCGCCAGTAAGTTAGATAGTATCCGAAATTGATAAAGAGGCTGAAGACCTTATAAAATAAGTTAAAAATAACTTAGTAAGCTTTAATAATAATTTCCTAGCTAATTCCATCCAACCCCAAAGTTTTTCCTTTAATTTTCGTTGAACAAGCTCTTTCCAGCTCGCTAGCAGCTAGCTTGGGCTAAGTATCGACTTTATAAGTATCCCAGATAGGACTAGTCGAAATTAAAGGCTCTAGGAACAAGATAGCTCTTAAAATAGCTGCTTTTCCATCGAAAGTTGACTAGTTTAAAATCGAGGGTAGTTGACAACTCGAGTAGCTTTTAATATAGCTAAAGGCCTTGAAAATTAACTTCGAGTCTTTAGTCTTTAAGAAGATATTCCAGTAACTCCGTTTAGCTTACTTAATAGCTGAGAAATATAAGTTTCTAGCTAAGTTATAACTTTGACTTTAACTTCTTTACTCTTTTAATATTGCTTTACATAGCTTCTTTAACTCAAGAGTCCACTATAGCTTAGTTCTCAACTTAGATTTCATTCTCGAAATCGCACTAGCCGCTGCTAGTCCGATTAGTCGCGTTAACTTAGAAGAGATATTCTTAAAATATATTATACTCAACACTTCAAAGTTTAACCTAGTTTTCATGACTTCTAAGAGGTCCTAATTGAGAATTAGGCTCTTCTTAGCCAAATCCACTAGCCTATCTTCAAACAAGTTCCAATTAGCCTTCTTAGTATCAAAGAATTAAAATAAGTTTGAATAGCTTTGATTTAACTTCAGATTCTTGATTATAAAGAAGATCGGACAATAATCTAAGCCTAAGCTGTCTAGTACTTACCAGTTATCTATACACCTTACTACTCTTAAAGTAGTAAGTATCAAATCTAAGACTGAAAAGCTAAAGCCTCGAAAGAAGGTTTTAGCCTTAACTTTATTTAAGAGTTCGAGGTTATTGTTTTCAATCCAGCTGACTAATCGAGTTCCAGCTTAAGTGTTGGTAGCTAAGAGGTCCCACTATAAGTAATGAATATTGAAATCCTCTAAAATAAACGAATTAGTCGAGATAGCTTTTAAAAACAAGCTTCTTTTAACTATTTTAGCTCTCTTACTTTCTTACTAGCTAGTCTTATTGTAGACGTTGACTATTTCGAGTATATTGATTTCCTAACCAAGTCGAACTATTAATAAGTCTGAATCTAAATTATCTGATACTAGTGTTACTCTAATCTCAAGAACTTTTAAAATATATATCAAGGTTCGAGGCTTGAAATCGCAGGTTGGTACTAAGAGCTAGTTAAAGCTAGAGTAGGATATAGACCGACTTTGAAGGTAATTCCAGTCCTTAGCTATAATCCAAGGCTCTTAGATTATTAATAAGTTAATTTTTAAGTCGATAACTAACTAGAAAGTCGCTTTAGTTCCCAGTGAACTTTTATTAAGATTTACTTATAATACTCAGATATCCTAACTATTTATAAGCTAATATTAACCCTTTTCATCACTTTATATACTTCATATAATTTTAAGTCGCTAGTATAAGGCTGGGAGCAGTTATAGCACTTTAAAGCTAAGTGAGTATAAGTTTTTTCGCGAGTGTTATAGATACTATAAAAGTGTTGAGAGGTTGAATAAGGCTTTATATATAAGCTATACTTAGCTTAGTATTAGCAAAATTGAGTTATATACTTGAATCCTTAGTATTTAGTATACTAAATTAACTTTACTATACTTAGTAATTTCTCAACTTTGACTAATATTCCTATAATATAAACCTAGTTCCTTATATACTTTTCAACTTCCTTATTAGTTTTAAAAGAAACTACTATTGATCCAGCTTACTTAGCTACGCGATTAGCTTCTAAGAAGAGCTAATAAGGAGTTCTAATTAGTTTAAGGTTAAAAAAGGAATTAAAAGTTTTTATTTCTTCTAAAACTAGTTCTATACTTTTAAAAGTATTGAAGTTACTTGTAAAAATCCTATATAGTACTACTTTATACTAAGATTCATTCTTTTAGATATTCTTAAAATTAATAAGATTTTTCCAAATATCGAGTTTCTCGATTAAGAAGTTGGTAGTGAAAGGAGATATAGTAGTCAGAACTAAGTTTTTCTTATTAACAGCGCTAGTAATAGTCGAGACAACTAGGTCTTTAACTTCTTTAATCTCGAAAGCTTTATTTATCGAGTTGCGAACAAGAAAAGTGAAAAAAGAAGTTAGAATATTGCAGATTAGAATAAATCGATTTTATAGTTTAAGCTTAGCTTAAGGCTTAGTCTTAAGCTTCACAGTCTTCTATTCAAAGGCCTTAGAAGCTCCAGCAACAGCGATATTAGCGAAGGTAATCTAAATCAGATTTTATATAATTTTCATTACTTTTAGTATCGACTAAGTCTTCAAGATAACAAAAGTCTTCAAGAAAGTTACTAGAAATATAATCTTTATAGTTTTTAGCTAGAGAGGCTTAGAGGCTTAGGCTTCAACCCAACAAGTAACGTACTTCAGATTATTAATCTGAAAAGCTAATTAGTCAATAACCTTTTTAACCTTTCTAAATTCGATATAATCTTTGAAAACTTCAATTAAATCTAAGATTTAAGTCTATTTAGTCTGAGAATCAATTATTATATAAGCTTTAATTAAAAGGTCTTACACTTTTAAAATTAGTTTATTTAAAGAGTTATTAGTAATAGTCTAAAGAGAGTTAGACTTCGAGACTTTATTAGTCTAGTCTGAAGTAAAGAAGTTGTCTTGTTTTAGAAGGCAGAGTGGAATTCTACTAGGGCTAATAGCTATATTAAGAGTAAGTTTTATAAGAAGGTCCAAGCTTAAAATATCGGAAAGGCTAGATAAGTTAATATTAAAATAGAATCGAAGAGTTGCTAGAAGTGTCGGCAAGATAATAATATTTATAGTAGTGTTTGCAATAGAGAGGCTAGACTTAATAGTTGTAGCTACTAAGGAGATAGTTAAAAAAAAGCTAGTTTAAGTAATATCCTAATTATTAGTTGGAGTTGAAGAGGCAGCTATTTTAGATACTCTTAATATCGAAGTTAATATCTCACCCCTTGAGAGATGTATTGATATTAGGAAAGCTCTTACAAGCTCTTAAACAGCCTCTTTATCGATTCCCAAATCTTAATTCCTTAATACTATCTTAATATTGTTTTAAATCCGCAATTTAAACTTAATATTATCTTAATATCAAGATATCCAAAAGTGTCAGAAGTGATAGCAATAATAATATCTTAGGCGCTAGAAAGTGTACTAAGGTGCAAATATACTTGTTCGGTCCGCGGATATATACTGAAACTAGCTATATCTTTTATTTGATAATTTTTATTAATGTTTATTGTTTTTTCGATATTTTTATATTTTTATAAGGTTTTTAATAAAAAATTCGAAATATAAAGTAAAAATCCGCAAAATCGGCAGTAACAACGATATCTTCACAGCGCCGAGTCGTATAACAAAGCCGATTACTTTATTAAATCCACTATACTATAATTAACAAGAGTATTAAAAGATCAGGTCGATTTAGATAAGAATTCGCGTTTTTTCAATGAGAGTTATATGTGAAGTGTGTTAAGATAGTTGTAATTTAGTTTAAGTTAATAAAAAGTGTTAACTATAATATACTTAGTTTTAAAAGAGATCGCTTATACTCGAGAATTGAAAAAATATATACTTTTATCGAAATCTATCTGATCTTCATTGGCAACAACTAATTACAACCCGACGGATTCAATAAAGCTATTAACTTTATTATACAGCTTAGCGCTATCGAGATATCGTCGTCGCCGCCGAAAGTCGCGATTTTTACCCTATATCGAAGAATTTTCATCGAAATCCAAAAATCCAAAAACATCAATAAAATTATTAAAAATCATTGAAAATCACTCAAATAAGTTTTATTAAGACTTAATAAGACTTCGCAGACTTAATAATCCAAACCACACTTTAGTACAACCCTTAGTTCCCGAGATATCGTCGCCGCTACCCAAATCTGACACTTTCAAACAACGACTTTAGCTGTCTAAACTGCTGATATTAAGGACACGATATTAAGTACAACTTGCTTAATTGCGAATAATTGAAGGGATTAAGAGATAGAGGAGTGTCTAAAGGCTAAGAGTATTTACCTAAGCCTTATAAGACCTATATAAGTGGTTTATTATTGCTGAATCCTAGAATAGACCTTTCAACGCCTACTAATCAAAGCTCGGTTTCTCTCTCTTCTTCTTCGGCTGTCACTGCGATCCGGTCAAGCCTGCCAGCTATACCGGACATTATAGATACTAATATAGATATTACTACATCGCTGACTCTTCTTGCTACCCTTCGGTTTAACCTCAATATTGACTTATTTAGCCTTTCGAATATTATAAACTCGGACTCTCTTGCTGAATCTACTCTTAGAACTACTATTGGACTTGGTAGAATCCTCTTCCGCCTCTCTAAACAGAATAACCCCTTTACTCTAGAAGAGACTAATAAAGTCTTCAAATCTAACCCTTACTAAGCCGCTACTAATAATCCGGCTAATAAGCTAATCTTAGAAGCTTAAGACTTATTAATTAAAGCTTATATAATAACTAAGTCTTATAATAAACAGACTTAAATACTGGATTTAATTGAGGTTTTCCGCGACTATACTGAATTTAGCAAAGTTAAGAAAGTTATCGACTAATTAGCTTTTTAAATTAATAACCTCGAATATACTACCTAGAAGGTCGAAGCTTAGGCTAAAACTAAGACTACTACAACTAAGCTCTTAGCAACCCTTCCGATAACCTCTACTGTTCCGGCGACTCAGCTTGCGAAAAATCCGTCTTAGCCTTTATTTACTAATATCGCTGCTACTAAAGCCTTTAAGACTTCTAATAAATAGTATATAGTCTAAGTTAAAGCTAAGTCTAAATAGTAGTTTAAACTAAAGCTTTTAAACTATCTTATTTTGATTTATAACACTTTATTACTCTTTTCAACTCTTTTTATTTATAACTTAATTAATAAAACTTTTAAAGTTAAAGAAGTTAAAAGCTCTATTATATCAACTATTACTAGTATAACTAATAAGAAGAACCTTATTATAATAACTACCTTACTTTATACAACCGACTTCTTAATTAAGAAGCTTAATATTTAGAAAGACTTAATTAACTTTAAATCAATTTAAAAGAATAAGTTTTAGTTTAAAGTAGTACTTTATAAAATCCTTACAACTAATTTTAATATTCTAGAAAGTATAGAACTAGTTTTAGAAGAGCTTAAAACCTTTAATACTACTTTGAACTTTAAACTAATTAATACTTTTTATTAGCTGTTTTTAGAAGCTAATTAAATAACTAAACAAGTTAGATCTATTATAGTTTTATTTAAGATTAGCGAAGAAGTAGATAAGTATATAAGAAATCGTATTTATATTATTGAAATCTTAATTAAAGTTAAGAAGCTGCTAAATATAGTTAAGTTTATTTAATGTTTTAAATATTAAAGCTTTAAATATATAATTTAGTTCTATAAATATTAAGTTAAATATAGTTTATATACTAAACTATATATAACTTCCTAGCACTTTTATAATATTTATAATATTTATAGTAAAGTCTATTTATATTTAGTACTAAAGTGTATTAACTGCTTCTAACTATATACTAGCAACTCAAAGTTATATAAAGTGTATAAAGTAATAAAAAAGACTTTGATATTCGAACTAGAATATATTATTTAACTTATTAGTTAATTTATTAAATTAGATTCTTAAATTATTACAACTTTCTTTAATATCAACTTAAAATTCGATATTAAACTTAATATTATTTTAATATCAATTTAAAATCCGATATTAAACTTAATATTATCTTAATATTATATAATTGAATATAATTAGTTTAATATTTTTCTTAATATCGTGGAAATCGGATTTAAAGTTTTAATACTTTTATTTATTTATTATCTTTATTTCCTTTACTAAAGTTAAACTTTCAATATCACTTATTATATATAATATTATATATATCTAACCTTTATATATATACTTAGCTGCTAGTAAGTTAGCTGCTAGCCAACTTATTATAGTCTTAGATTTATATAAGTTGTTAAAATAAATAAAAAAAAAAAAAAAAAAGAGATTACTAGTTTAAACTTAGAAGCTAATTTATAAGTAGAAATATAGTTAATTCTAAATTCAAATTATTTAGATTTAACTTAGTTCAATATTAATTTTTATTTTTATATTTTTAACTTCTTAATACTAATATTTAAATAAGCAAAGCTAATTATATAAAAATCTAGTTTCTTACTAATATTTACTTTAGTTAGTTTATTCACTATTTCATTCTTATTAATATTATAATAATTAGGAACCTAAGTTAATTTAATACTAATACTTTTATTGATTATTTAAATATTAGTATTATATATTCTTATTAATTATTTTTAACTTAGATTGTTATTTAGTAATTAAAGTTTAAGTAGAATAATCTAATTATTATTATAAACTATATATTTTTAGTTTAATTAAGTTAGCTAGCTAGCTAATTTAATAACTTAAATAATTCTCTTTAGTTTGCTATTATAAACTAGTTAATTTAAACTAATATTCTACTTATATACTCGGATTAGCTTTTAATTAGTATTTAAAAAGTTAGTTCGACTTTTATTTTAATCTCAATTTACAATTAAGACTTATTAATATAAAAGAAGTACTAATTAAAAGCTAATATTAATATTAAGTTCTAATAGTCTAAAGTTTCGTCTTTTTTTAAAAGACGATTAATTCGGATATTAAAAGAGTTAGTAAAAGTTTAAAAGAGGAATTTAAATAGTTATATTAGTTTTAAACTAATTATATTAATTAATAGGTATATTAACTACTTAATTCAGTTGATTTAAATCGGCTTTAGCTTCAACTTTAATTTTAACTTCTTAATTTACAATAAAACTAGCTGGTTGCTATTTAAACTTATAATATTCTAGCTTTTCTAATAACTATTATAGTAATTATTATAATTATAATAACTTTTTTAAAGAAACTTATAAATTAAGTAGCTTCTTAAGAGTTTAAAAGATTGAAAAGTATATTAGTAAGCAGTATTAGCGAGCCTAATATCTAGGGGTACTAGCGCGGCTTCGATATCTATAATTAAAGTAAAACTAGTTTTAAATACTTTTAATATTTTTTAGAAAGCGAGATTCTGAAAGTTGTGAAGTTAGTTATTAAAACTAACTTGTTCTTTATACTAAATCAGAAAGCTGTAGTTTAAGATGCTAATAATATAAGTAATATATAGTTGATATACTATAAAGAGAGATAAATTAATTTAAATATTAACTAGTTGATTAATTTAAAGAAAAGCTAATTTAGTTTAATTAATCTAAGTTAAAATATAATTCTTGTATTTTAGTATATTGTTAAATTAAATTTCTAACTACCTTACTAGCTTAGAAGAGTGTATAACTTATTGATTTAGTAATTTAACTGAATTAGTTACTAAACTCTTAGAAAAAAAGTAGATTAACTTAATTTTTCTAAAATCAAACTTGATATTATTTACTATTTCAAGAGTATATAACTTGTTAGTCTCTCTTTCTAAAATCTTACAATTCTTCTTAATACTAGTTAAACTAACTACTAATATAATATCATTTATATAATTTTAAATTAAGTAGCTAATAGTTAAGAAAAGATTCTTAATATAAATCAAAAATAAAATCAAACTAATCAAGCTACTCTAGGGAATTCTAATATTGATAAGCTTGAAAAACTCAATTTAATTATTAAAAGCTAATCTCAGTTATCTAACTTCTAAGAAGTAGCTAATTTAAGCTATAAAGCTAAGTAGAAGTTTTAGCTTTTTTAAAATAATAAGTAGTTAATTCTTAAATATATAATCGAAAGCTTCTTTAATATCAAGAAATAAGATTAAGATCTTAAGTTTATTTATATAATCTCCTTTGATTTTATTCGCTAATAACAATATTATATCGATTATAGACTTTTTCAATCTACTTCTAATTTAAGAGTTGTGTAACAAGGTATTAATCTCGGTTAAATAGCTTAAATATTTTGCTAGTATCTTCTTACTAACTTTTCTAAAATAATTAAATAATAATATTATTCTATAAGCTTTTAAGATTAAGTAATCAAGCTTTTTTAGCTTTTTAAAAATAGTATTTGTTGTTTAGTGCTAGCAAGTCAAGTAGTAGCCGAAATTAATAAATAGGTTGAAGACTTTATAAAATAAGTTAGAAATAGCTTGATAAACTTTAATAATAATTTCCTAGCTAATTCTATTTAACTTTAAAGTTTTTCCTTTGATTTTTATTAAATAAGCTCTTTCTAGCTCGCTAGCAGTTAGCTTAAACTAAGTATCAACTTTATAGATATCTCAAGTAGAACTAGTTGAAATTGAGAGTTCTAAGAATAAAGTAGCTTTTAAAATAATTACTTTTTTATTAAAAGTTGACTAGTTTAAAATCGAAAGTAGTTGTTAATTTAAATAGCTTTTAATATAGCTAAAAGCTTTGAAAATTAACTTTAAGTTTTTAGTCTCTAAGAAAGTATTCTAGTAACTATATTTAATATACTTAATAGCTAAGAAATATAAGTTTTTAATTAAATTATAGTTTTAACTTTAACTTCTTTACTCTCTTAATATTGCTTTATATAGCTTCTTTAACTTAGGAGTTTACTATAACTTAGCTTTTAGCTTAAGCTTTATTTTCGGAATCGCACTAGCTACTACTAACTCGATTAGTTGTATTAACTTGAAAGAGATATTCTTAAAATAAGTTATACTTGATATTTCAAAGTTTAACTTGGTTCTCGTAACTTCTAAGAGGTCTTAGTTGAGAACTAAGCTCTTTTTAGTTAAATTAACTAGCCTGTCTTTAAACAAATCCTAATCAGCCTTCTTAGTATCAAAGAATTGAAATAGGTTTAAATAACTTTGATTTGACTTTAGATTTTTGATTGTAAAGAAAATCAAATAGTAATCTGAGTTTAGGCTATCTAGTACTTGCCAGTTATCTATACACCTCGCTACCCTT
>JANHAD010000277.1:0-30957 GCA_026226035.1 Clarireedia monteithiana
AGGGTCTAGCCCTGATAAAGGAAATAACAATAAATATCAATAATAGCGTCCCAAATCCAAACTCCAGCCCACGATATTAAGGAAAGTATTAAGCTAAACCAGCTTAATTGTATAATATTAAGACGATATTAAGTATTATCCGTTTAAATATCGAACATTAAGCCGGCATTAAGTATTAATAGTGACAATTTGATAGTTCCAATTTGATTAGTAAGCAATTTAGAGGTTAGATGACCGGGTTAGGTGATATTTCCGAGTACAGATCTCAGTCTCTTTGAGGAATTCGAGGGTGGCTTCGATACTAGGCTTGGTATCTAATAAAAGGGGGAGGCTAAGGTAAAGTGTATTAAGAGAGTCTTTAAGCTTTATCCAAGTGTTAGCAAGTAGGCGATAGCTAATAAGGAGGTGTTCTGAAGTCTCCTTTTTGCTGTATTTGTACTTGTTGTTACTAGTTAGGCCGAGTCGGTGTGTATAGGCTTTGAAATAGCTATAGCCTAGTTTTAGCTAATAAAAGGTGTTAGTAGTAGCTTATTTGATCTTAGAGGGGATCGCTATTTTGGCTTTAAGTGCTAATTTGTAAATTGAGGTGTAATTAGTTTTGGAATCAGTATTGTACTTCGATTTAGTATATTGTTTCAACGCTAATTCCTATTCTTGAGTTTTAATTCTCTTGATACTAACGTCTAAGTAGGCGAAGCTAGTTATATAAAAGTCCGAATCCTTGTTAGTACCCGCTTTAGTCAGCTTATCCGCTATTTCATTCCTGTCAACATTGTAGTATCTTGAAACTTAGGTTAGTTTGATATTAACACCTTTATTGACTATTTAAGTGTTAGCGTTGTATATCTTTAATAATTGTTTTTAGTTTAGATTGTTGTTTAGTAACTGAAACCTAAGCAAAGCAGCCTGATTGTTGCTATATACTATATATTCTTAGTCTAGCCGAGCTAGCTAGTTCGCTAATTCGATAGCCTAAATAATCCCTTTTAATTCGCTATTGTAGACTAGCTGATTTAGGCTGATATTCTACTTATACGCTCGGATTAGCTCTTGATTAGTATCTAAGAGGGCTAGTCCAACCTCTATTCCAATCTCGGTTTGCAATTGGGACCTATTAGTATAAAAGGAGTATTGATTATTAGCCTGCATTAGTACTGTATCTCGGTGATCTAATGATTCGTCTTCTTTTGATAAGTGACTAATCCGGACATTAAAAGGGGTAGCCGAGATCCAAGGGGGAAATCTGAATAGCTATATCGATTCCAAGCTAGCTATATCGACTAGCGAGTATATTGAACGCTTAATCCGATCGATTTGAGTTGGCTTTAGCTTTGACTTTAATTTAAGCTTTTTAATTTGTAGTAAAGCCGGCTAGTCGCTATCTAAGCTTATAATGTTGTTATAGTTATAGTAGTTATTATAATAGTTCTAGTACCTCTTCTAAAGAAGTTTATAAATTAGGTAGCTTCTTAAAAGTTTAAGTGATCGAAAGGTGTATTAGTGGGCGGCGCTAGTAAGCCTAATATTTAGAAGTATTAGTGCAACTTCGATGTTTATAATTAATATAAAGCTAGTTTTAAATACTTCTAATATTTTTCAAAGAGCAAGATTCTAAAATCTTCGAAGTTGGCTATTAAAGCTAGTTTGTCTTTTATATTAAATTAGGAAGTTGTAGTCTAAGACGCTAGTAACACAAATAACATATAGTTAGTATATAATAATAGAAGATAAACTAGTCTAAATATTAGCTAGTTGGCTAATTCGAAGGAAGGCTAATTTAGTTTAACTAATTCGAATTAAGATATAATTCTTGTATTTTAATATATTGTCGAACCAAATTCTTAGTCACCTTACTAGCTTGAAGGAGTGTATAATTTCCTAATTCAGTAATTTAACCGAATTAGTTATTGAACTTTTAGAAAAGAAGTAGATTAACTTAGTTTTTCTAAAGTTAAACTCAATACTATTCACTGTTTTAAAAGTATATAGCTTATTAGCTTCTTTTTCTAAAGTCTCGCAATTCTTCTTTAAACTAGTTAAGTTAATAGTTAATATAATATTGTTTATATAATTTCAAACTAAGCAGTTAATAATCGGAAAGAGATTCTTAATATAAATTAAGAATAAAATCGGATTAATCAAGCTACTTTAAGAGATTCTAATGTTAATAAGCTTAAAAGACTCAATTTAATTATTAAAAGTTAATCTCAATTGTCTAGCTTCTAAGAAGTAGCTAACTTAAATTATAAAATTAAGTAGAAGTTTTAGCTCTTTTAAAATAATAAGTAATCAGTTCTTAGATATATAATTGAAAGCTCTTTTAATATTAAGAAATAAGACTAATATTTTAAGTTTATTTATATAATCTTCTTCGATTTTATTTACTAACAATAATATTATATCGATTATAAACTTTTTCAATCTACTTCTAATTTGAGAGTTATATAATAAGATATTAATCTTAACTAAATAACTTAATCTCTTTACTAATATCCTCTTATTAATTTTCTTAAAGCAGTTTAATAATAATATTACTTTATAAACTTTAGAAATTGAATAATCAAGCTTTTTTAACTTTTTGAAAATAGCTCTTATTACTTAGCGCCAGCAAGTTAGATAATATCCGAAATTGATAAAAAGGTTGAAAATCTTATAAAATAAATTAAGAATAGCTTAATAAGCTTTAATGATAATTTCCTAGTTAATTCTATTTAATCTCGAAGTTTTTCCTTTGATTTTCATTAAATAAGCTCTTTCTAACTCGCTAGTAGCTAGTTTAAGCTAAGTATCAACTTTATAGATATTCTAGATAGAATTAGTTGAAATTGAAAATTCTAAGAACAAAGTAGCTTTTAGAATAACTGCTTTTTTATCGAAAGTTGATTAGTTTAAAATTGAAAGTAGTTGTCAACTTAAGTAGTTTTTTGTATAGCTAAAAGCTTTGAAAATTAACTTCAAGTCTTTAATTTTTAAGAAAATATTCTAGTAACTTCGCTTAATATATTTAATAGCTAAGAAATATAAGTTTCTAATTAAATTATAGCTTTGACTTTAACTTCTTTACTCTCTTAGTATTACTTTATATAGCTTCTTTAACTTAGAAGTCTACTATAGCTTAGCTCTTAGCTTAGGTTTTATTCTCGAAATCGTATTAGCTATTACTAGTCCGATTAATTATATTAACTTAGAAGAAATATTTTCAAAATATATTATACTTAACACTTTAAAGTTTAAACTAGTTCTTATAACTTCTGAGAAGTCCTAGTTGAGAATTAGGCTTTTTTTAGCTAAATCTACTAGCCTGTTTTTAAATAAATCCTAATTAGCCTTCTTAATATCAAAGAACTAAAGAGGATTTAAATAGCTTTAAATATTTAAATTCTTGATTATAAAGAAGATAAATAAGTGATTTGAGTTTAAACTATCAAGTATTTGTTAGTTATCAATACACTTTGCTACCTTTAAAGTAGTAAGTATTAGATCTAAAACTAAAAAGCTAGTACTTTGAAAGAAAGTTTTAATTTTAACTTTATTTAAAAGTTCGAAGTTATTATCTTCAATCTAGCTAACTAATCAGGTTCTAGCTTGAGTATTAACTATTGAAAAGTTCTACTAAAAGTAATAAATATTGAAATCTTTTAAAATAAATAAATTAGTTAAGATAACTTTTAGAAATAAACTTCTTTTAATTATTTTAAACTTCTTACTTTCTTATTAATTAATCTTATTATAAATATTAATTATCTTAAATATATTAATTTCTTAACTAAGTCGGATTATTAATAAATTCGAATCTAAATTATCCGGCGCTAACATTACTTTAATTTTAAGAACTTTTGAAATATATATTAAAGTTCGAAGCTTGAATTTATAAGTTAATACTAAGAGTTGATTGAAGTTGAGATAGGATATAGATCGACTTTAAAAGTAGTTTCAATCTTTAACTATAATCTAAGGCTCTTAGATTATTAATAAGTTAATTTTTAAGTTAATAACTAGTTAGAAAGCTACTTTAATTTCTAGTAAACTTTTATTAAGATTCACTTATAATACTTAGATATTCTAGCTATTTATAAGTTAATATTAACTCTTTTTATTACTTTATATACTTCACACAATTTTAAGTCGCTAATATAAGGTTGGGAGTAGTTATAACACTTTAAAGCTAAGTGAGTATAAACTTTCTTACAAGTATTGTAAATGTTATAAGAGTATTAAAAGGTTAAATGAGGTTTTGTATATAAGTTATATTTAGCTTAATATCAACAAAATTAAGTTATATACTCGAATCTTTAACATTTAGTATACTAAGTTTACTTTATTATACTTAGTAATTTCTTAGCTTTAATTAATATTTTAATAATATAAACTTAGTTTCTTATATATCTTTCAACTTCCTTACTAGTTTTAAAGAAGACTATTATTAATCTGACTTACTTAGTCGCGCGATTAGCTTCTAAAGATAGTTAATAAGAAGTTCTAATTAATTTAAAGTTAAGAGAAAAGTTAAAAATCTTTATTTCTTTTAAAATTAGTCTTATACTTTTAGAGGTATTAAAGTTGCTTATAGAGATTCTATGTAGTACTACTTTATACTAAGGTTTATCCTTTTAAATAGTTTTAAAATTAATAAGATTTTTCTAAATATCAAGCTTCTTAATTAAGAAATCGATAGTAAAAGGAGGTATAATAGTTAGAACTAAGTTTTTCTTATTAATAATGTTAATAATAACTAAGACAACTAAGCTTTTAACTCTTTTAATCTTAAAAGCCTTATTTATTAAATTGTGAACAAGAAGAGTTGAAAAGAGAGCTAAAATATTATAAATTAAAATTAATCGATTCTAAGATTTAAACTTTGCTTAGAGCTTAACTTTAAACTTGATAATCTTCTATTTAAAGGTTTTAGAAGCTTTAATAGCAATGATATTAACAAAGATAACTTAGGTTAGATTTTAAATGATTTTTATTACTTTTGAAATTAGCTTAGTTGTTAAGATAGCGGAGGTTATCAGAAGGGTTATAGAAAGTATAATCGAAGGTTTAATAAAAGGTTTAATAGAAGCTTTAGTTTTAACTTAGACTTCGACTTAGTAAGTTATATATTCTAAGTTGTTGATTTGAGAAACTAATTAGTTAATAACTTTTTTAACTTTTTCAAATTCAATATAATTGTAGAATATCTTAATAAAGTTAAAAATAAAACTTTATTTATTCTAAGAGTTAATAAAAATATATATTTTAACTAATAAGTTTTAAACTTTTAAGATAAACTTATTAATTAGATTATTAGTAAGAGTTAAATTAAAAGTGGATTTCGAATTTTTATTAATTCGGTTTATTAAAAATAAGTTAGCTCTTTTAAGAAGGTAGAAGAGAATAGTATTGAAATTAGTAGTATTATTAAAAGTGAGTTTTGTAAAAAGGTTCAAGTTTAAAATATTAGAAAGGCTAGATATATTGAAATTAAGATTGAACTAGAGGGTTACTAAAAGTAATAGCGACAATATAATATCTATAGTAATATTTATAATATCTACAATTATTAAAAGGTTTGATTAAATAACTGTTTATATTGAAGAAGTACTGGAATCCAAAGTTGAGTATTAAACAAAAGTTGAAAAGTCTATTTTAAAAACCAATAATAATATATTATTTAATATAATATACTATAATTTAGATAAGTATCTTTAGCCTTTAAATATATTTCAATTTCTTAATACTCTCAAATATTCGCAATTAAGTAAGTTGTATTTAATATTGTATTCTAAATATTATTAGTTCAAATAATTGAAATAGCTGTTTAAAAGTGTTGAAAGTAATAATAATAATAGTATTAATAATAATATTTTAAATGCTAGAAAGAGTATCGAAGTGCTTTTAAACTTTATTAGTTTATAGATATATATTAAAGCTAGCTATATCTTTTTTATTAATAATTTCAATATTGTTTAATATTTTTTTAATATTTTTATATTTTTTTAAGTGTTTTTAATGAAAATTTGTAAATATAAAGTAAAAATCTGTAAAATCGGTAGCGACGACGATATCTCAATAATGTTAGATTATATAATAAAGCCGATTACTTTATTGAATTCGCTGTATTATAATTGATAAGAGTACTAAGGAATTAAGTCGATTTGAATGAAAACTCGTGTTTTTTCAATAAAAATTGATTATATTCTAATTATTGAATTTCGATGTCGTTTAATGTTTTTTCGATGTTTTTATGTTTTTTAAGTGTTTTTTTAATGAAAATTTGTAAATGTGAGGTAAAAATCTGTAAAATCGGCGGCGACAACGATATCTTAATAGTATCGAGTTGTATAATAAAGTTGATTACTTTATTGAATTCGCTGTATTATAATTGATAAGAATATTGAAGAATCGAGTTATATTAGAATACTTTCTTAAAGATTAAAGATTAGAAATCAATTTTTAAAGCTTTTAATTATAAAAGAAGACCTTTTTTTTTTTTTTTTTTTTTTTTCATTTTAATAACTTATATAAGTCTAAGACTATAATAGGTTGGTTAGTAGCTAACTTGCTAGCAGCTAGGTATATATAGTGTTTTAGGTATATATAATATTATATATAATAAAGAGATATTAAGGGTCTAACCTTAGTTAAGGAAATAATAATAATAATAATATTTAAACTTCAAATCCAAACTTATAATATTAAGAAAAATATTAAACTATATTAACTCAATTATATAATATTAAAACAATATTAAGTATTATTCATCTAAATATCGAATATTAAGTTGGTATTAAATATTAATAATAATAATATAATAATTTCAATTTGATTAGTAAGCAATTTAAAGGTTAAGTAACTAGGTTAAATAATATTTCCAAGTATAAATCTCAATCTTATAAAGGAATTCGAGGGTAGCTTCGATACTAAGTTTGGTATTTAATAAAAGAGGAAAGCTAAGGTAATATATATTAAAAGAGTTTTTAAACTTAGTATAAGTATTAGTAAGTAGGCGATAGCTAATTAAAAAGTGTTTAAAAGTCTCTTTTTTACTATATTTATATTTATTGTTATTAGTTAAATTAAGTTAGTGTATATAAGCTTTGATATAATTATAGTTTAGTTTTAACTAATAAAAAGTATTAGTTGTAACTCGCTTAATCTTAAAGGGAATTGTTAACTTAGATCTAAAAGCTAATTTATAAATTAAAATATAGTTAATCTCAAAATTAATATATTTAAGTTTGGATTTAACTTAGTTTAATACTAATTTCTATTTCTAAATTTTAATTCTCTTAATACTAGCGTCTAAGTAAGTGAAGCTAGTTATATAAGAGTTTAGTTCCTCACTAATATCTACTTTAATCAGCTTATTCGCTATTTCATTCTTATCAACATTGTAGTAGCTAGAAACCTAAACTAATTTAATATTAATATTTTTATTAACTATTTAAGTATTAGTATTATATATTCTTATTAATTAGTTTTAGCCTAGATTATCGTTTAGCGACTAAAGTCTAAGTAAAGCAGCTTAATTATTATTGTAAACTATATATTCTTAGTTCAACTAAGTTAATTAGTTAGTTAATTCGATAGTTTAAATAATTCCCTTCAATTCGCTATTATAGACTAGTTGATTTAAACTAATATTCTACTTATACATTTGGATTAGCTCTTGATTAGCGTCTAAGAAAGCTAATTCAACCTTTATTCTAGTCTCGATTTACAATTAAAACTTGTTAATATAAAAGAAGTACTAATTATAAACTTATATTAATACTAAGTCTTAGTAGTTTAAAACTTCATCTTCTTTAGAAAAGCGACTAATTCAGATGCTAAAAAGGCTAGTAAGAGTTTAAAGAAGGAATTTAAATAATTATATTAACTTCAAATTAACTATATTAATTAGTAGATATATTGAATATCTAATCTAATCGATTTAAGTAGATTTCAACTTCGGCTTTGATTTAAACTTCTTAATCTATAGTAAAGCTAGCTAGTCGCTATCTAAGCTTATAATATTATAGTAGTTATAATAGCTATTATAATAATCTTAATATCTTTTTTAAAGAAGTTTATAAATTAAATAACTTCTTAAAAGTTTAAAGGATCGGAAAGTATATTAGTAGATAGTGCTAGCAAGCTTAATATCTAAGAGTATTAATATAGCTTCGATATTTATAATTAAAGTAAGACTAATCTTGAATACTTTTAATATCTTTTAAAGAGCGAGGTTCTAAAAGCTTCGAAGTTGATTTTTAAAATTAGTTTGTCTTTTATACTAAATCAAAGAGTTGTAGTCTAAGATGCTAGTAATATAAGCGATATATAGCTAATATATTATAAAAGAAGATAAGTTAGTCTAAGTATTAGCTAGTCGATTAATTCGAAGGAAAGCTAATTTAACTTAACTAATTTGAATTGAGATATAGTTTTTATATTTTAATATATTATCAAATCAAATTCTTAGCTACCTTACTAGCTTGGAGAGATGTATAACTTCCTAGTTCAGTAATTTAATTGAATTAGTTATTGAATCCTTGAAAAAGAAGTAAATTAGTTTAGTCTTTTTAAAGTTAAACTTAATACTATTCGCTATTTCAAGAGTATATAACTTATTAGTCTCTTTTTCCAAAGTCTCGCAATTCTTCTTTAAACTAGTCGAGTTAACAACTAACACGATATTATCTATATAGCTTCAAATTAAATAGCTAATAGTTAAGAAGAAATTCCTAATATAAATCAAGAATAAAATCGAACTAATTAGACTACTTTGAGAGATTTCAATATTAATAAGCTTGAAAAACTCAATTTGATTATCGAAAGCTAATCTTAGTTATCTAGCTTCTAAGAAGTAGTTAACCTAAATTATAAGACTAAATAAAAGTTTTAACTTTTTTAAAATTATAAGTAGTTAGTTCTTGGATATATAATTGAAAGCCTCTTTAATATTTAAAAATAGAATTGAAGTTTTAAACTTATTTATATAATCTCTTTTAATTTTATTCGCTAATAACAATATTATATTAACTATAGATTTTTTTAATCAACTTCCGATTTATAAATTATATAGTAAGATGTTAGTTTTAACTAAGTAGTCTAATCTCTTCGCTAGTATCCTCTTACTAATCTTTCTAAGATAGTTTAATAGCGATATTACTTTATAAGCCTTCGAGATTAAATAATTAAACTTTTTTGGTTTTTTGAGAATAGCTTCTATTATTTAATACTAATAAGTCAAATAGTAGTTGAAATTGATAAGAAGGTTAAAGACCTTATAAAATAAGTTAAGAATAGTTTAGTAAACTTTAATAATAATTTCCTAGCTAATTCCATCTAACCTCAAAGTTTTTCTTTTGATTTTCATTAAACAAGCTCTTTTCAACTCGCTAGCGGCTAGCTTCAACTAAGTATCGACTTTATAAAAATCCCAGGTAGGACTAGTTAAGATTGGAGGCTCTGGGAACAAAGTAGCTCTCAAAATAGCCACTTTTCTATTGAAAGTTGACTAGTTTAAAATCGAGGGTAGTTGACAACTCAAGTAGCTTTTAATATAACTAAAAGTTTTAAAAATTGATTTTAGATCTTTTATCTTTAAGAAAGTATTCTAGTAGCTCTGTTTAATATACTTAATAGCCGAAAAGTAAAGGTTTCTAACTAGATTATAACTTTAACTTTGACTTTTACTTCTTTATACTCTTAATATCGATTTTTATAATTCCTTTAGCTTAGAGGTTCATTAAAGCTTAGCTCTCAACTTAGACTTCATTCTCGAAATCGCACTAGCCGCCGCTAGCCCGATTAGTTATATTAACTTAGAAGAGATATTTTTAAAATATATTATACTTAATACTTCAAAGTTTAAACTAGTTCTTATAACTTCTAAGGGGTTTTAATTAAGTACTAAGCTCTTCTTAACTAAGTTAACTAGCTTATCTTTAAACAAGTCCTAATTAATCTTCTTAGTATTAAAGAATTAAAATGAGTTTAAATAGTTTTGATTTAACTTTAAATTCTTGATTGTAAAGAAGATTGAATAGTAATCTAAGTTTAAACTGTTTAGTACTTGCTAATTATTTATATACCTTGTTATTTCTAAAGTAGTAAGTGTTAGATCTAAGATTGAAGAGTTAGAACTTTGAAAGAAGATTTTAATTCTAACTTTATTTAAAAGTTTAAAGTTATTGTTTTTAATCTAGTTGACTAATCGGGTTCTAGCTTGAGTATTAGTAGTTGAGAGGTTCTATTAAGAGTGATAAGTGTTGAAATCTCTTAGAATAAGCGAATTAGTCGAGATAGCTTTTAGAAATAAACTTCTCTTAATTATTTTAAACCTCTTATTTTCTAGTTAGCTAGTCTTATTGTAGATATTGACTATTTCAAGTATATTGCTTTCTTGACTTAGTTGAACTATTAATAAGTCTAAATCTAAATTATCCAGTGTTAGTATCACTCTAATCTCAAGAACTTTTAAAATATATATTAAAGTTCGAAGCTTGAATTCGCAAGTTAGTACTAAGAGCTAATTAAAATTAGAGTAGAATATAGATTGACTTTGAAGATAGTCTTAGTTCTCAACTATAATCTAAGGCTCTTAGATTATTAATAAATCAATTTTTAAATTGATAGTAAGTTAAAAAATTACTTTGATTTCTAATAAACTTTTATTAAAATTCATTTATAATACTTAGATATCCTAGCTATTTATAAGTTAGTAATAACCTTTTTCATTGCTTTATATACTTTACACAATTTGGAATCACTAGTGTAAGGTTGAGAGTAGTTATAGTATTTAAAAGCTAAGTAAAAGTAAGTTTTTCTACAAGTACTATAAATGTTGTAGAAGTATTAAGAGGTTAAGTGAGGTTCTGTGTATAAGCTACACTTAGCTTAGTATTAGCAAAATTGAGTTATATACTTAAATTCTTAATACTTAATATACTAAGTTGACTTTACTATACTTAGTAATTTCTTAGTTTTAATTGAAATTCTAATAATATAAACTTGGTTTCTAATATATCTCTTAATCTCCTTATTAGTTTTAAAAGAGATTATTATAGATTCGATTTACTTAGCTATATAATTAACTTTTGAAGAGAGTTAATAAGAAGTTCTAATTAGTTTAAAATTAAAAGAAAAATTAAAAATTTTTATTTCTTTTAAAACTAGTCTTATACTTTTAAAGGTATTAAAGTTGCTTATAGAAATTTTATATAATACTATTTTATACTAAAGTTTGTTCTTTTAAATAGTTTTAAAATTAATAAGATTTTTTTAAATATTAAGCTTCTTAATTAAGAAATTAATAGTATAAGAAGGTATAATAGTAAGAATTAGATTCTTCTTATTAGCAATATTAATAATAGCTAAGACAACTAAGCTTTTAACTCCTTTAACTTTAAAAACCTTATTTATTAAATTATAAATAAGTAAAGTTGAAAAAGAGATTAGAATATTGTAAATTAAAATTAATTAATTTTAAAGTTTAAACTTAGTTTAAAACTTAGCTTTAAACTTAATAATTATCTATTCAAAGGTTTTAAGAACCTTAATAGTAGCGATGTTAATAAAGGTAGTTTAGACTAGATTTTAAACGATTTTCGTTACTTTTAGTATTAATTAAGTTTTTAAAATAGTAAAGATTACTAGAAGAGTTATTAGAAATATAATCTTTATAGTCTTTGACTAAGAGAGTTTAAAGGCTTAAACTTCAACTTAACAAATTGTATACTTTAGATTATTAATCTAAAAAGCTAATTAGTTAGTAACTTTTTTAATCTTTTTAAATTCAATATAGTCTTTGAAAACTTTAATTAAATCTAAGATTTAAATCTATTTAACTTAGAAATCAGTTATTATATAAACTTTAATTAAAAGGTTTTAAATTTCTAAAATTAATTTATTTAAAAAGTTGTTAATAGAGGTTTAAAAGAAGTTAAACTTTAAGACTTTATTAGTCTATTCCGAAGTAAAGAGATTGTCTCATTTTAGAAGGCAGAGTAGAATTCTATCAAAGCTAGTAGTTATATTGAAAGTAAGTTTTATAAGGAAGTCTAAGCTTAAAATGTTGAAGAGACTAGATAAATTAATATTAAAATAGAATCGAAAGATTATTAAAAGTAATAGCGAGGTAGTAATATCTATAGTAATATTTATAATAGAAAAGTTAAATCTAATAACTATAGTTACTAAGAAGGTAGTTAAAAAGAAGTCGATTTAAACGATATCCCAATTATTAGTTAAAGTTAAAGAGGTAGTTATTTTAAATACTCTTAATATCAAAGTTGATATTTTACTCTTTAAAAGGTATATTAATATTAGGAAAGCTCTTGTAAACTTTTAAATAGCCTCTTTATCGATTCTTAAAACTTAATTCTTTAATACTATCTTAATATTATTTTAAATCTATAATTAATACTTAATATCATCTTAAAATTAGACTATTTAAAAATGTTGAAAGTAGCAACAACGATAATATCTTAGGAACTACAAGTTGTATTAATATATAGTTTGCTTTATTAGATCCGCGAAGTTTTAATAAGTTTTATTAAGACTTATTAATAATATTTTTTAATAAGTTTTAATACTTTTATTAATATTTTTAGTTTTTTGAAAATTTTTCGAAATTTGAGAATATAAGGTAAAATCTGCGAAATCGATAGCGACGACGGTATCTCAATAGCGCCGAGTTATATAATAAAGCTAGTTGCTTTATTAAATCCGTTGTACTATAATTAACAAGAGTATTAAAAGATCAAGTCGATTTAAATAAGAATTCGTCTTTTTTTAATAAAAGTTTGTTTTTTAAATTGTTATTTTTAATGAAAAAAGAAGACTTTTGAACACCTCCTTATTAGCTGTCAACTACTCGTTAACGCTTATATTAAGTTTAAAGACACTCTTAATATATACTATCTTAGTTTATCTCTTTTATTAAATACTAAGTTTAATATCGAAGCTACCTTCGAATTCTTATATAAGATTGAAATTTGCACTTGGAAATATTACCTAACCTAGTCATCTAACCCTTAAATTGCTTACTAATCAAATTAGATTATCAAATTGTTACTATTAAACTTAATACCAACTTAATATATAATATTAGGATATTTAATATTTAATACTATCTTAATATTATACAATTAGGCTAGTTCAGCTTAATATTTTCTTTAATATCATGATTTTAAATTTGAAGTTTTAAAGATATTACTGTTATTTTTATTATTATTTCCTTATCCAGAGCTAGACCTTTAATATCTCTTCACTATATATAGTATTATATATACTTAAATCTTATATATATACCTAGCTGTTAGCGAGTTAACCGCTAGCTAACTTACTATAGTCTTAGACTTATATAGGTTGTAAAAATAAATAAAAAAAAAAAAAAAAAAAAATCGGATTTTAAATTAATATTAAACTTAATATTAGATTTTAAATTAATATTAAAGAAAGTTATAATAATTTGAAAGTCTATTAAATCAGCTAACAAATTAGGTGATATATTTTAGTTTAAATACTAAAGTCCTTTTAATTACTTTATAAACTTTATATAGCTTTAAGTTGCTAGCGTGTGATTGAGAGTAGTTAGTATACTTTAATATTAAATGCGAATATACTTTGCTGCGGGTACTATAAACGTTGTAGGAATGTTGGGAGGTTATATATAATTCGATATATAAGCTGTATTTAGCCTAGCGTTTATAGAATTGAGTTGCGTGATCAAACCTTTAGTATTTAAGATATTAAGTCGACTTAGTTATATTTAGTAGCTTCTCAACTTTAATTAATATTCCAGTGATATAAACCTAATTTCTTATATATTTATTTATTTCTTCGCTAGTCTTAAATGAGATTACAACTAATCTAACTCTTTTAACTACCTAGTTAGCTTCTGAAGAAAGCTAATAAAGGGTGCTAATTAGTTTAAAGTTTAAATTTGAGTTGAAGGTTTTAAACTCTTCTAAGATTAATTCTATACTTTCCAAGGTATTAAAGTTGGTAGTAGGAATTCTATAAAGTATTATTTTATATTAAAGCTTATTCTTTTAAATTGATTTAAAATTAATTAAGTTCTTTTAAATATTAAACTTCTCAATTAAGAAGTCGATTGTATAAAAGGGAGTAGTTGTTAAAATAAAGTTCTTTTTATTAGTCGCGTTAGTAATAACTAATATAACTAGGTTTTTAACTTCTTTAACTTTAAAAGCTTTATTAATTGAGTTGTGAACTAAGAGAGTTAAGAAGAGAAATAAAGTGTTATGAATAAGAATTAGTTGATTTAAAGGCTTTTACTTAAGCTATTTAAGCTTAGCCTTAACTTAGACTATCTACTATTTAGTATTAGCTTTGAAGGCCTTAGTAGTAACAATGTTAGCGAATGAAGGTTAGGCCGATACGGGCTAAGTTGCTGAGATAGCGGGGGTTACTAGAAAAGTTGCTAGAGGCTTAGTTTGAGTCTTAGTCTTAGCTTAGGCTTCGACCTTCTAAGTAGTATATTTGAGGTTATTAATTTGAGATGCTAATTAGTCTGTAACTTTCTTAACTTTACCGAATTCAGTATAATCGTGGAAAACCTTAATTAAATCCAGTATTTAAGTCTGTTTATTACAAGACTTAGTTATTATATAAGCTTTGACTAATAAGTTCTAAGCTTTTAAAATAAGCTTATTAGCAAAGTTATTATTAATAGTCTAAGTGGTAATAGACTTTAGGTTTTTATTAATCTCTTTCGAAGTAAAGAGGTTAGTCTGTTTAAGAAGGTGAAATAGAATTCTACCTCTCTTCACTATATATAGTATTGTATATATTTAAATCTTATATATACACTTAGCCGCTAGCGGGTTAACTACTAGCTAACCTACTATAGTCTCAGACTTACATAGATTGTAAAAATGAATAAAAAAAAAAAAAAAAATAGGATTCTGCTGAGTCTAATAGTAGTTCCGGGGGTGAGTCCAGCAAGAGGGTCCGAGCTTATAACATCCGAGAGGCCAGATAAGTCAATATTAGGGTTAAACCGGAGAGTAGTAGGAAGGGTCGGCGACGTAGTGATATTTATAGTATTAGCGTCTATAATATCCGGCATAGCTGGCGGACTTGAACGGATCGCAGTAACAGCCGAAGAAGAGAGATTTCGCGGATTTTTACCCTACATTTCGAATTTTTCACCAAAAAGCCTCAAAAAACACAAAAACATCGAAAAATCATTAAACATCAATAAAAAATATTAATAAAAAGACATAGTTGGATTCAATGAACGTCTGCGGACCGATAGAGCCTAAAAGCACCTCGGTACCCCCCCTGGCGCCCGAGATATCATCGTCGTCGCCGTCACTGCCCCTCCCGACACTTCCGGACCTTCACTTTTGACTGTCTGAACCAACAACATTAAGACGACGACATTAAGTACAACTTGCTTAATTGCGAATAATTGAAGGGATTAAGAGATAGGGGAGTGTCTAAGGGCTAAGGGCACTTGCCTAAGCCTTATAAGACCTATATAGGTGGTTTGTCGTCGCCGGATCCCAGAATGGACCCCTCAACGCCTACCAATCAAAGCTCGGTTTCTCTCTCTTCTTCGGCTGTCACTGCGATCCGTTCAAGTCCGCCAGCTATGTCGAACATTATAGACGCTAATATTATAGATATTACTACGTCGCTGACCCTTCCTGCCACCCTCCGGTTTAACTCCAATATTGACTTATCTGGCCTCTCGGATGCTATAAGCTCGGACCCTCTCGCTGGACCCACTCTCGGAACTACTACTGGACTCGGTAGAATCCCCTTCTGCCTCCTTAAACGGAACAACCCCTTTACCTTGGAAGGGATTAATAAAAACTTGAAGTCCACTACCACCTAGACTGCTAATAATAACCTCGCTAATAAGCTTATTTTGGAAGCTTGGGACTTATTAGTTAAAGCCTTTACTTTAACTAACTTTCGCGATAAACAAAGCTAAATTCTTAACTTAATTGAAGTGTTCCGCGATTATACCGAATTCGGTAAAGTTAAAAAGGTGACCGACTAATTAGCTTTGCAAATCAACAACCTCGAATATACTACTTAGAAGGTCGAAGCTTAGGCTAAGACTAAGACTACTGCGACCAAGCCCTTAGCGACTCTTCCGGTGACCCCTGCTGTCCCGGCGACTCAACCTGCGAAAAATCCGCCCTAGCCTTTATTCGCTAACATCGTTGCTATTGGGGCCCCTAAGGCTTCCAATAAATAGTATACAGTCTAGGCTAAGGCTAAGCCTAAGCAGCAGCCTAAGCTAAAACCCTCAAATCGTCTTATCTTAATTTGTGATACTTCGTTACTCTTTTTTTTTTTTTTTTTTTTTTATTTATTTTTACAACCTGTGTGAGTCTAAGACTATAGTAGGTCGGCTAGCGGCTAACCCGCTAGCGGCTAGGTATATATAGTGTTTAAGTATATACAATACTTTATATAATAAAGAGATATTGAGGGTCTAGCCCTAGTTAAAGAAATAATAACTAAAAGCAATAATTTTAATAAAACTTCAAATCTAAACTTACAATATTAAAGAAAGTATTAAGCTAAACCGATCTAATTGTATAATATTAAGACGATATTAAGTATTATTCGTCTAAATATTGAGTATTAAGCTGGTATTAAACTTAGTAGTAACAATTTGATAATCTAATCTGATTAGTAAGCAGTTTAGAGGTTAGATAACCAGGTTAAGTGATATTTTCAAATACAAATTTCAGTATTTCGCAGGAATTCGAGTGTAGCTTCGATACTAGGTTTAGTGTCTAATAAGAGAGGTAAACTAAGGTAGTATATATTAAGTGAGTTTTTAAGCTTTAGCTGTATATTAGTAAGTAGTCGACAACTGATAAGAAGATGTTTAGAAGTCTCCTTTTTATTACATTTGTATTTATTATCGCTAATCAAGCTAAGTTAGTGTGTATAAGCTTTGAGGTAGCTATAGCCTAATTTAAGTTGGTAAAAAGCGTTAGCTGTAGCTCGCTTAGTTTCAAAGAGGATTGCTAGCTTAGATCTAAAAGCTAATTTGTAAGTTGAAATATAATTAGTTTCAAAATCAGTGTGTTTAAGCTTGAATTTAGTTTGATTCAACGTCAATTCCTATTTCTAAGTTTTGATTCTCTTAATACTAGCGCCTAGGTAGGCGAAGCTAGTTATATAAAAGTCTAGTTCTTTGCTAATACCTACTTTGGCCAACTTATCCACTATTTCATTCTTGTCGACGTTGTAGTAGCTAGAAACCTAAGCTAATTTAATATTAATATCTTTGTTAACTATTTAAGTATTAATATTGTATATCTTTATTAATTACTTTTAGCTTAGATTGTTGTTCAGCGATTGAAGTTTAAGCAAAACAGTCTAATTGTTATTATATACTATATATTCTTAGCTAAGCCAAGCTAGTTAACTAGCTAATTCGATAATTTAAATAATCCCTTCTAATTTACTATTATAGACTAGCTGATTTGAGCCGATATTCTACTTATACTTTCAGATTAGCTTTTGATTAGTATCTAAAAAAGCTAATTTGACCTTTATTCTAGTTTTGATTTACAATTAGAACTTATTAGTATAAAAGAAATACTAATTATAAGCTTGTATTAATATTGAATCTTAATAGTCTAAAGCTTTGTCTTCTTTAGAAAGATAATTAATCCGGATGTTAAAGAGGCTAGTAAAAGTTTAAAAAGGGAATTTGAATAGCTATATTAGTTCCAAGCTAGCTATATCGACTAGCGGGTATATTAACTACTTAATTCGATTAATTTAAGTTAACTTTAGCTTTAACTTTGATTTAAGTTTTTTAATTTGCAGTAAGATTAATTGGTTATTATCTGAGCTTATAGTATCGTTGTAGTTACAGTAGTTATTACAATAGTTTTAATACTTCTTTTAGAAAAGCTTATAAATTGAATAGCTTCTTAAAAGTTTAAGAGATCGAAAAGTATATTAGCGAGCAATGTTAACAAGCCTAATATTCGAAGGTACTAGCGCGGCTTCGATATCTATAATTAAAGCTAAGCTAGTCTTAAATATCTTTAATATTTTCTAAAAGGCGAGGTTCTAAAAACTGTGAAGTTAATTTTTAAAATTAGTTTATCTTTTATACTAAATCAAAAAGCTATAGTCTAAGATATTAGCGATACAAGCGATATATAGTTAGTATACAGTAAAAGGAGATAAGTTAGTTTAAATATTAACTAGTTAGCTAATTTAAAGAAAAGCTGATTTAACTTAACTAATCCGAATTGAAATATAATTCTTGTATTTTAGTATATTATCGAATTAAATCTTTAGCTACTTTACTAGCTTGAAGGAGTGTATAACTTATTAATTCAGTAGTTTAACCGAATTAGTTATTAAGCTTTTAGAAAAGAAATAAATTAATTCGATTTTTCCAAAGTTAAACTTAATACTATTCGCTATTCTAAGAGTATATAACTTATTAGCCTCTCTTTTCAAAGTCTCACAATTCTTTTTAAAACTAATCGAGTTAGCAGTTAATACGATATCATCTATATAACTTCAAATTGAATAGCTAATAGTTAGGAAAAGATTCCTAATATAAATCAAGAATAAAATCAAACTAATCAAACTATTTTAGAGGATTCTAATATTAATAAATTGGAAGGATTCAATTTGATTATTAAAGACTAATTTTAACTATTTAGCTTCTAGAAAGTAGTTAACTCAAATTATAAAATTAAATAGAAGTTTTAACTTTTTTAAAATAGTAAATAGTTAGTTTTTAGTTATATAATCGAAAGCCCTTTTGATATTAAAGAATAAAACTAATATTTTAAACTTATTTATATAATCTCCCTTAATTTTATTCGCTAATAAAAGTATTGTATTAATCGCAGACTTTTTCAATCTACTTCTAATTTGAGAGTTATATAGTAAAGTGCTAATCTCAGTTAAATAGCTTAATCGCTTCGTTAATATCCTCTTACTAACTTTCTTAAAATAATTAAACAACGATATTACTTTATAAACTTTAAAAACTAAATAGTTAAACTTTTTTAGCTTTTTGAGAATAACTTTTATTGCTTAGTGTTAGCAAGTTAGATAATATCCGAAATTGATAAGGAGGTTGAAAACCTTATAAAATAAATTAGAAATAGTTTAATATACTTTAATAATAATTTCCTAGTTAATTCCATTTAGTCTTAGAGTTTTCCCTTTGATTTTTATTAAAAAAACTCTTTCTAGCTCGCTAGCAGCTAGCTCCAGCCAATTATCGACTTTATAAATATCCTAGGTAGAACTAGTCGAAATTAGAGGTTCTAGAAACAAAGTAGCTTTTAAAATAATTGCTTTTCTATCAAAAGTTGACTAGTTTAAAATCGAAGGTAGTTGTTAACTCAAGTAGCTTTTAGTATAGTTAAATGTTTTAAAGATTAATTTCGGGTTTTTTATCTTCAAGAAAGTATTCTAATAGCTTCGTTTAATCTATTTAATAGTCGAAAAGTAAAGGTTTCTAACTAAATTATAACTTTGACTTTGACCTTCACTTCTTTATACTTTTAATATCGATTTCTGTAATTCCTTTAACTTAGAGGTTTATTAAAGCTTGGCTCTCAGCTTAAGCTTCATTCTCGGAATCGCACTAGCCGCTACTAGCTCGATAAATCGTATTAGTTTAGAAGAGATATCTTCCAAATAAATTACACTTGACACTTCAAAGTTTAACTTGGTTCTCGTGACTTCTGAAGGGTCCTGATTGAGAATTAGGCTCTTCTTAGCTAAATCAACTAGCTTGTCTTTAAACAAGTCTTAATCAGCCTTCTTAATATTAAAGAATTGAAGTGAATTTGAATAGCTTTGAAAACTTAAATTCTTGATTATAAAGAAAATAAGTAAATAATCTGAGCTTAGACTATCTAGTATTTGCTAGTTATCTATACACCTCGCTACCTTTAAAGTAGCAAGTATTAGATTCAAGACTGAAGAGCTAATACTTCGAAAGAAGGTTTTAATCTTAACTTTATTTAAAAGTTCGAAGTTATTATTTTCAATCTAATTGATTAATCGGGTTCCGACTTAAGTATTTACTATTGAAAAGTTCTACTAAAAGTGATAAATATTAAAATCCTTTAAAATAATTAAATTAAATAAGATAGCTTTTAAAAACAAGTTTCTTTCAATTATTTTAAAACTCTCGTTTTCTTACTAGCTAGTCTTATTATAAACATTGATTATTTTGAGTATATTGATTCTCTAACCAAGTTGGACTATTAATAAGTTTGAATTCAAATTATCCGACGCTAGTATCACTTCAATCTCAAGAACTTTTGAAGTATATATTAAAGTTCAAAGCTTAAATTCGTAAGTTAGTATTAAAAGCTAGTTAAAACTAAAGTAGAATATAAACTAACTTTGAAAGTAGTTTCGATCTTTAACTATAATCCAAGGCTCTTAGATTATTAATAAGTTAATTTTTAAATTAATAACTAATTAGAGAGCTATTTTAATTCTTGATAAACTTTTATTGAAATTCATTTATAATACTTAGATATTCTAACTATTTATAAGCTAATATTAACTCTCTTCGTTGCCTTATACACTTTATACAATTTTAAGTTATTAGTGTGAGGTTGAGAGCAATTATAATACTTTAAAGCTAAATGAAAACAAACTTTTCTGCAAATATTATAAACATTGTAGAAGTATTAAAAGGTTAAGTAAAGCTTTGTATATAAGTTATATTTAGCTTAGCGTTGGCAAAATTGAGTTATATACTCGAATCTCTAGTATTTAGTATATTAAATTAACTTTATTATACTTAGCAATTTCTTAGCTTTGATTAATATTCTAATAATATATATTCAATTCTTTATATACCTCTTAACTTCTTTACTAGTTTTGAAAGAGATTATTATTGATTCGACTTACTTAGCCGCGCGATTAGCTTTTAAAGAAAGTTAATAAGAAGTTCTAATTAGATTAAAGTTAAAGGAGAAGTTAAAAGTTTTAATTTTTTTTAAAACTAGTCTTATACTTTCAAAGATATTAAAGTTGCTTATAAGAATCTTATATAATACTACTTTATACTAAGATTCATCCTTTTAAATAGTCTTAAAATTGATAAGATTTTTCTAAATATTAAGTTTTTCAATTAAAAAATTAATAGTAAAGGGAGATATAATAGTAAGAATTAGATTCTTCTTATTAGTAGTACTAATAATAGCTAAGATAATTAAACCTTTAACCTCTTTAACTTTGAAAGTTTTATTTATCGAATTGCAAATAAGAAAAGTTGAAAAAAGAATTGAAGTATTATAAATTAAGATTAGTTGATTCTAAAGTTTAAACTTTATTTAAAACTTGGCTTTAAACTTAACTATCTTTTATTTTAAGGTTTTAGAAGCTCTAGTAGCAGTGATATTAGCGAAGGTAGTTTAGATTAGATTTTATATGATTTTCATCACTTTTAATACTAATTAAGTCTTTGAGATAGTAGAAGTTACTAGAAGAGTTATTAGAAATATAGTCTTTATAATCTTTAACTAAAAGAGTTTAAAAGCTTAGACTTTAACTCAATAAGTAGTATATTTTAGATTATTAATTTAAGAGGTTAATTAATTAGTAACCTTTTTAACTTTTCTAAATTTAGTATAATCTTTGAAAACTTCGATTAAGTTTAAGATTTAAGTTTATTTAGTTTAGGAATTAGTTATTATATAAACTTTAATTAAAAGGTTTTAAACTTTTAAAATTAGTTTATTTGAAAGATTATTAATAGTAGTCTAAAAGGAGTTAGACTTCAAGACTTTATTAGTTTAATTTGAAGTAAAGAAGTTGTTTTGTTTAGAAAGGTAAAGTGGAATTCTATTAAGGCTAATAGCTATATTAGAAGTAAGTTTTATAAGAGAGTTTAAGTTTAAAGTATTAGAAAGGTTAGATAAGTTAATATTAAAATGAAATCGAAAGATTGCTAGAAGCGATAGTAAAGTAATAATATTTATAATAATATTTATAATAAAGGAGCTAGACTTAATAGCTGTAGTTGCTAAGAAGATAGTTAAAAAGAAGCTAATTTGAATGATATCCTAATTATTATTTAAAGTTAAAGAGATAGCTATTTTAAGTATCTTTAGTATTAAAGTTAATATCTCACTTTCTAGAAAGTATATTAATATTAAGAAAGCTTTCGCAAACTTTTAGATAACTTTTTTATTGATTTCTAAATCTTATTTCTTTAATACTATCTTAATATCTTCTTAAATCCGCGATTTAAGCTTAATATTGTTTTAATATCAAGATATTCGAAAGTGCTAGAAGTGGCGGTAACGACGATATCTTAGGAAAGGAGGGTTATATCAATATACAGTTTAAATTATTAAGTTCGCGAAGTCTTATTAAGTCTTAATAAGACTTAATAATAATGTTTTTGATAAGTTTTATTGCTTTTATTAATATTTTTATATTTTGAGGTTTTTAGTGAAAATTTGAGGATATAAGGTAAAATCCGCGAAATCGACGGCGACGACGATATCTCAACGGCGCCGGGTTGTATAACAAAGCTGATTGCTTTATTGAATCCGCTGTACTGTAATTGACAAGAGTACTAAAAGATCGGGTCGATTTAGATAAGAATTCGTCTTTTTTCAATGTGAACTTAATATTGTTTTAAGTTTGTCGGATTTAGAGTCTTAATACTTTTATTTGTTTACTGTCTTTATTTCCTTTACTAGGGCTAGACCCTCAATATCACTCACTATATATGACATTGCATGTACCTAACCTTATTTATATATACACCTAGCCGCTAGCGGATTAGCCGCTAGCCGACCTACTATAGTCTCAGACTCACACAGGTCGTTAAAATGAATAAAAAAAAAAAAAAAAAATTATTTCCTTAACTAAGGCTAGACCCTTAGTATCTCTTTATTATATATAGCATTGTATATATCTAAAACACTATATACACCTAGCCGCTAGCGGGTTAGCCGCTAGCCGACCTACTATAGTCTCAGACTCACACAGGTCGTTAAAATAAAAAAAAAAAAAAAAAAAACCCTTAACCTCAAACCAATCGGCACCCCTTATTGGCTTTCCTCAGAAGCTAACCGGGAGACTAAGCGAGCCGGATCTGTCGTAGTCTCATTTAAGACTAGCGAAGAAGTGGATAGGTGTATAAGGAATCGCGTCTACATCGCCGGAATCTCAGTCAGAGCCGAGAAGCTGCTTAGTGTAGCTAAGTCCACCCAATGTCTTAAGTGTCAAGGGTTTGGTCACGCGACCCAATTCTGCAAGCATCAGGCTAAGTGCGGTCTATGCGCCGAGCCGCACGTGACCTCCCAGCACTCCTGCAGCGTCTGCAGTACCTGCGGCAAAGTCTGTTTATACTTAGCACTAAAGTGTACTAACTGCTCCCAATCCCACGCTAGCAACTTAAAGATATGCGAAGTATATAGGGCAACAAAAAGAACTTTGGTATTCGGATCGGAATGTATCACCTGACTTGTCAGCTGATTAAATTGGACCCTCAAATTGTCACTTTCCTTAATATCAGCCTAATATCACCTTAAAATCCGACATTAAGCTTAATATCAGCTTAAAATCCGATATTAAGCTTAATATTGTCTTAATATTGTATAATTGGCTTATTTGGCTTAATGTTTTCCTTAATACTGTAGAAATCGGATTTGGAGTTTTATTGTCCTTATTGTTTTATTGTTATTTCCTTTATTAGGGTTAGACCCTCAATATCACTCACTATATATAACATTGCATATACTTAGCCTTTATTTATATATACACCTAGCCGCTAGCGGATTAACCGCTAGCCGACCTACTATAGTCTCAGACTTACACAGGTCGTTAAAATGAATAAAAAAAAAAAAAAAAAAAATGACAATAATAGCGTCCCAAATCCAAACTCTGTCCCACGACATTAAGGAAAGTATTAAGCCGAACCAGCCCAATTGTACAACATTAAGACGACATTAAGCATTATCTGTCCAAATATCGGACATTAAGCCGGTATTAAGCTTTAGTGATGACAATTTGATAATCCAATTTGGTAATCTAAAATAATTAGTAAACATTTGCAAATTTTTCACCGAAAACACCAAAAATCACAAAAACATCGAAAAATCAACAAATCCAATTAAAATCATTAATAAAAAAGATATAGCTGGCTTCAGTGTATGTCCGCGGACCGAACAAGCCTATTTGCACCTCAGTACGCCTTTTGGCGCCTAAGATATTGCTGTCGCTATCACTTCCAGTACTTCCGAATATCCTAATATCAAGATGATATTAAGCTTAAATCGCGGATTTGAGACGATATTAAGATAGTATTAAGGAAATAAGATTTAAGAATCGATAAAGAGGCTGTCTAAGAGCCTACAAGAGCTTTCCTAGTATTAATACACTTCTTAGGGAGTGAGATATCGACTTCGATACTAAGGGTATTTAAAATAGTTATCCCTTCGACCCTAACTAATAATTAGGATATCACTCAAACTAGCTCCTTTTTAACTACTCTCTTAGCAGTTATAGCTATTAGGTCTAGCTCCTTTATTACGAACACTACTATGGATATTACTACCTTGTTATCGCTTTTAACAACCCTTCAATTCTATTTTAATATTAATTTATCTAGCCTTTCTAATACTTTAAGCTTAGACTTCTTTGTAAGATCTACTTCTAATATAGCTATTAGCTCTAATAGAATTCTACTCTGCCTTTTTAAACAAGATAACCTCTTTACTTTAGATTAGATTAATAAAGTCTCGAAGTCTAACTCTCTTTAAATCGCTACTAATAACTCTTCAAATAAACTAATTTTGGAAACTTAAGATCTTTTAATTAAAATTTATATAATAACTAATTTCTAGGTTAAATAAATTTAAATCTTAAACTTAATCGAAGTCTTCAAAGACTATATCGAATTTAGAAAGATTAAAAAGGTTATCAACTAATTAGTCTTTTAGATTAATAATCTAAAGTATACTACTTGCTAAGTTGAAACTTAAGCCTTTAAACTCTTTTAATTAAAGATTATAAAAATTATACTTCTAATAACCCTCCTAATAACCTCTATTATCTTAAAGACTTAGTTAATATCAAAAGTAATGAAAATCACTTAAAATTCAATTTAAACTATTTTCGTTAACATCATTATTATTAAAGCTTTTAAAGCCTTTGAATAAACGATTATTAAGTTTAAAGCTAAGCTTTAGATTAAGTTTAAATTATAAAATCGACTTATTTTAATCTGTAATATTCCAATCTCCTTTTTTACTTTTCTTGTTTGCAATTCGATAAATAAGACTTTTAAAGTTAAAAGAGTTAAAAGCCTAGTTGTCTTAATTATCACTAATATTACTAATAAGAAAAACTTAATTCTAACTACTACACCTCCTTTTACTACTAATTTCTTAATTGAGAAGCTTGATATTTAGAAAAATCTTATTAATTTTAAGACTATTTAAAAGAACAAACTTTGATATAAAGTAGTATTATATAGAATTTTTATAAGTAATTTCAATACTCTTGAAAGTATAGAATTAGTCTTAGAAAAAATAAAGATTTTTAATTTCTCTCTTAACTTTAAACTAATTAGAACTTCTTATTAGCTTTCTTTAAAAGCTAATCACGCGGTTAAATAAATAGGATTAGTAGTAGTCTCTTTCAAAACTAGTAAGGAAGTCGAGAGATATATTAGGAATCAAGTTTATATTATAAGAATATTAATTAAAGTTAAGAAATTATTAAATATAATAAAGTCAACTTAATATACTAAGTATTAAGAATTCGAGTATATAACTTAATTTTACTAATATTAAACTAAGTATAATTTATATATAAAGCTTTACTTAACTTATTAATACTTTTATAATATCTATAGTACTTATAAGAAAGTTTATTCTTATTTAGCTTTAAAATACTATAACTACTCCCAACTTTATACTAGCGACTTAAAATCGTGTAAGGTATATAAGGTAATAAAAAAGGTTAATATTAGCTTATAAATAGTTAGGATATCTAAATATTATAAGTGAATCTTAACAAAAGTTTATTAGAAACTAAAGTAGCTTTCTAACTTACTATCAACTTAAAAATTAATTTATTAATAATTCAAGAGCCTTAGATTATAGTTGAGAATCGGGACTACCTTCAGAGTTAGTCTATATCCTACCCTAGCTTCAATCAGCTTTTAATACTAACCCGCGAATTCAAGCCTCGAACCTTGATATATACTTTAAAAATTCTTAAGATTAGAGTAATACTAATATCGGATAATTTGGATTCGGACTTATTAATAGTCCGACTAGGTTAGGGAAGTAATATATTTGAAATAGTCAATGTTTACAATAAGACTAGCTAGCTAGAAAGCAAGAGGTTTAAAATAGTTAAGAGAAGCTTATTTTCAAGAGCTATCTTAACTAATTCGCTTATTTTAGAAGATTTCAACGCTCATCACTCTTAGTAGGACCTCTCAGCTACTAACACTCAAGCTGGAACCCGATTAATCAGTTGAATTAAAGACAATAACCTTGAACTCTTAAATAAAGTTAAGGTTAAAACCTTCTTTTAAGGCTCTAACTCTTCAGTCTTGGATCTGATACTTGCTACTTCAAGGGTAGCGAGGTATATAAATAACTAGTAAGTGCTAGACAACCTAAACTCAGATCACTATCCGATCTTCTTTACAATCAAGAATCTAAAGTCAAATCAAAGCTACTTAAACCCACTTTAATTCTTTGATACTAAGAAGGCTAATTGAGACTTGTTTAAAGATAGGCTAGTTGACTTAGCTAAAAAGAGTCTAGTACTTAATCAGAACCTCTTAGAAGTTACAAGAACTAGTTTAAACTTCAAAGTATTAAGTGTAATATATTTTGAGAATATCTCTTCCAAGCTAACACAACTAATCGGGCTAGCAGCGGCTAGTGCGATTCCGAGAATGAAGCCTAAACTGAGAGCTAAACTATAGTAGACCTCTAAGTTAAAGGAGCTACACAAAGCAATACTAAGAGAGTAAAGAAGTCAAAGTCAAAGTTACAATTTAATTAGAAACTTTTACTTTTCAACTATTAAGTATATTAAACGGAGCTACTAGAATACCTTCTTGGAGATTAAAGACTCGAAGTCAATTTTCAAGGCTTTTAACTACACAAAAAGCTACTTAAGTTAACAACTACCCTCGATTTTAAATCAATCAACTTTCGATGAAAAAGCAGTTATTCTGAGAGCTACCTTGTTTCCAGAGCTCTCAATTTCGACTAGTCCTACTTAGAATACCTATAGAGTCGATATTTAACCCAAGCTAGCCGCTAGCGAGCTAGAAAGAGCTTATTCAATAAAAATCAAAGGAAAAACTCCGAAGCTAAACGGAATTAGTTAGAAAATTATTATTAAAGCTTATCAAATTATTCTTAACTTATTTTATAAAGTCTTCAACCTACTTATCAACTTCGGCTACTACTCGACTTGTTGGCGCTAAGCAATAAGAGCTATTTTCAAAAAGTCAAAAAAGTTTAATTATTCAATCTTAAAAGCTTATAGAGTGATATCGCTATTAAACTACTTTGAGAAAGTTAATAAGAGAATACTAGTAAAGAGATTAGACTATTTAGCCGAGATTAGTATCTTACTATACAACTCTTAAATTGAAAGTAGGTTGAAAAAGTCTATAGTCGATATAATACTATTATTAATAAATAAAATTAAAGGAGATTATATAAATAAGCTTAAGATATTAGTCTTATTTCTCGATATTAAAAGGGCTTTCAATTATATATTTAAGAATCGATTACTTACTATTTTAAAAGAACTAAAACTTCTACTTAGTCTTATAGCTTAAATTAACTACTTCCTAGAAGCTAGACAGTTGAGATTAGCCTTCGACAATCAAATTAAGCCTTTTAAGCCTATCAATACTAGAATTCCTCAGAGTAGCTTAATTAGTTCGATATTATTCTTAATTTATATTAGAAACTTTTTCCTAATTATTAGCTACTTAATTTGAAGTTATATAGATGATATTATATTAACAGCTAACTTAACTAGTATTAAGAAGAACTGTGAAACTTTAGAAAGAGAGGCTAATAAACTATATACTCTTAGAACAACGAATAGTATCGAGTTTAATTTTAGAAAGACTAAGCTAATCCACTTCTTTTTTAAAAGTTCAGCGACTAATTCGGTTAAATTACTAAATCAACAAGTTATACACCTCTTCAAGTTAGTGAGGTAGCTAGGAATTTAGTTTGATAATATATTAAAATATAAGAACTACATCTTAACTTGAATTAATTAAGTTAAATCAACCTTTCTTCGAATTAGTTATTTAACTAATACTTAGACTAGCTTATCCTCTTTCGCTATACACTAGCTATACGTCGCTTGTGTCGCTAGCGTCTTTGACTACAACTCCCTAATTTAGTATAAAGGACAAGCTAGTTTTAATAGTCAACTTTGTAACCTTCAAAATCTTGTATTTTAGAAGATATTAAGGGTATTTAAAACTAATCCTGCTTTAGCTATAAATACCGAAGCCGCGTTAGTCTCCCTTGATATTCGCTTAAATATCGCAGTCTACTAATACGCCTTTCGATCTTTTAAACTTTTAAGAAGTTATCTAATTTACAAGCTTCTTTAGAAGAGGTACTAAGATTATTATAATAACTATTATAACTACAACGATATTATAAGTTCAAATAGCGACCAACTAATCTTACTGCGGATTAAGAAGTTTAAATCAAAGTTAAAGTTAAAGCTAACTCAAATTGATCGAATCCGATAATCAATATACTCGCTAGTTAATATAGCTAGCTTGGAATTGATATAGCTATTCAAATTCCCCTTTTAGACTCCCGCTAGCCCTTTTAGCGTTCGAATTAATTGTCTTTCTAAAGAAAATAAAGTATTAGATTACTAAGACTTAGTATTAATATAAGCTAATAATCAATACTCTTTTTATATTAATAGGTTCTAAATACAAACTGAGATTGAAATAAAGGTTGGACTAGCTTTCTTAAACGCTAATCAAGAGCTAATCCGAGTGTATAAATAGAATATTAGTTTAAATCAGTTAGTTTACAATAGCGAACTAGAGGGGATTACTTAGGTTGTCGAATTAGCTAGCTAGTTAGCTTGGCTAGATTAAGAATATATAGTTTACAGCGATAATTAGGCTATTCTACTTAGGCTTCAGTCGCTAAACAACAACCTAAGCTAAGAACAACTAATAAGAATATACGAAGCTAATACTCAAATAGTCAATAAAGATGCTAGCGTTAAATTAGCCTAGGTTCCCAGCTACTACGATGTCGACAGAAATGAAATAGTAAATAAGCTGGCTAAAGTAAGTATTAGCGAAGAGTCGGACTCTTATATAACTAACTTCGCCTATTTAGACGCTAGTATTAAGAGAATTAAGATTTAGGAATAGGAATTAGCGCTGAACCAAGCTAAATCCAAGCCTAAATACACTGACTTTGAAACTAATTACATTTCAACTTATGAATTAGCTTTTAAACAACCCTAAACAACCAACACTCAGCTTCTAATACCTCTTCAACATAGGAGTCAACTTTACGAACTTTCATTAAAAAATCGCGAATTATTATCCAAATCGACCCGTTTCTTCAGTACACTTGTCAATTACAGTACAATGGATTCAATAAAGCAATCGGCTTTATTGTACGACCTAGCGCCATTGAGATATCGTCGTCGCCGTCGATTTTGCGATATTTTACCTTATATTTCGAAATTTTCATTAAAAACACTTAAAAATCACAAAAAACATCGAAAAAGCAACAAATATTATTAAAAAACATCAATAAAAAGATATAGCTAGCTTCAATATACATCTGCGGACCGATAGAGCTTAAAAACACTTTGGTACCCCTCCTGGCGCCCGAGATATCGTCGTCGCCGCCGTCACCACCACTTCCGACACTCCCAGACCTTCACTTTTGACTGTCTGAACCAACAACATTAAGACGACAACATTAAGTACAACTTGCTTAATTGTGAATAATTGAAGGGATTAAGCTTTAGGAGCGTGTCTAAGGACCTAGGACACTTGTCTAAGGTATATAAGACATATATAGGTGGTTTACTGTCAACGGATCTTATAATAGACCCCTCTACACCTACTAACAAAAGCTCGGTTTCTTACACTTCTTCAACCCTTACCGCGATCCAGTCTAACCCCCCGGCTATACCGGACACTATAAATACTACTATAGATATTATGTTGTCGCTATCACTACTTAGTACACTACGATTTCAACCTAATATTAACTTATCTAGCCTTTCCAATGCTTTAAGCTCGGACCCCCTCGCAAAACCCACTCTTAATAATACCACTGGATCCAGTATTATTCCCCTCTACCTTCTTAAAAGAGCGAACCCCTTTTCAGCCAACTGGAATAACAAAAATCCGAAACCTACTCTCAATTCGATCCCTGCTAATAACTCAGCCAATAAGCTTATTTTGGAAGCTAAAGACTTATTAGTTAAAGCTTATACTCTCATTGACTCTCGCGACAAACAAAGCCTTATTTTTAATCTTATTGAGATATTCCAAGACTATACCGAATTCGGAAAAGTCAAAAAAGTAACTAACTAATTAGCTTTTCAAATCAACAACTTAGAATATATAACCCGCTGAGTCGAAGCTTAAACTAAGGCTAAAGCTTCTGTTAAAGCTTCTGTTAAAACTCCTACTATACCCTTTACAACCCTCCTAGTAACCCTCTTTGTCCTAGCGTCCTAGCTACCAAAAATCACGAAAATCGCTCAAAATCCGGCCTAGGCTACCTTCGTTAATATCGCTGCTACTGAGGCCTTTAAAGCCTCAGAATAGAAGACAGTCAAGTTTAAAGCTAAGTTTCAAGCTAAGCTTAAACCTTAGAACCAACTAATCTTAATTTACAATATTCCAACTCTTTTTTTTTTTTTTTTTTATTCATTTTAACGACCTGTGTGAGTCTGAGACTA